>CAUYON010153351.1:0-110913 GCA_963573935.1 Arctocebus calabarensis | reverse complement strand
TTCTCCAGCCCACAATGAATGGGATCACTTATTCTTTTCTTGTTAATAATTTTAAATTTTCTGTGGATTCTGGTTATTAAATCTTTGTCAGGGCTGAGCACCTGTGGCTCAACGGGCTAAGGTGCCAGCCACATAAACCTGAGCTGGCAGGTTCGAATCCAGCCCGGGCCCACCAAACAACAATGACGGCTGCAACCAGAAAAAATGGCTGGGCATTGTGGCGGGCACATGTAGTCCCAGCTACTTTGGAAGCAGAGGCAGGAGACTCGCTTGAGCCCAGGAATTGGAGGTTGCTGTGAGCTGTGACGCCTCGGCACTCTACCCAGGGTGACAGCTTGAGGCTCTGTCTCAAAAATAAATAAATAAATACATAAATAAACTAAATTCACGAAAAATACCTGGCCCTAGTCCACCCTGCCCTTTCTAAAGGGCAGGAACTACAGGTTATCTCTGCCTCATTCCTAGTTCTGCACTCAGGGCCTGTCATAGAGCAGAACCTCAGAACATGTCTAGTGACATGATTGAAAGACTGATGCATAAGACATGCATCCCTGAGCTAAGGGTAGGAGCATGAGGTCATCTCTATTCCCAAAGGGAAAGCCACAGCCCCTGTCCACAGGAACCTTACACACCAGGACAGAGCAAAGTGATGGGCCTCTCCCAAACACAACCCCACCTAGGTCACCAGCAGATTTGGTTTTACAAACCGTTCTCAACACTACCAGGGTAAGCAGAACCACTAGGTATGGAGCCCTACTGTGTGCCAGGAAGCAAGTCGCTGCCCCTGATGAAGAAGAGATGTGACCCTAGAAGGGAAAGGGATGGTACCCAGAAGGCATGGTGAATCTGAGGCCCAAAGGGACTCAGACTCCTGCGCCCGGTTTCCTGTTCTTGGGTAGCCAAGCAGCTGAAGGATCAGAGTGACCATAGCACCTCTGGCTAGGGAAAGGGCACAGTTTGGAATATTTAGGATGGGGTTTGAATTCTGGCCCCACTACCTCCAGCTGTGTGACCGTAGGCAAGTCATGTAATTGCTGGGCCTCAATGTCCTTCCAGTTCAATGGGAATAGTGACTGTTGAACAAATGACCTGTCTCCTTGAGCCATCAAAATGTGAAGTTTATGAATTAACTGTGGTGAGAACAGAGGGGCTTCCCAGCCCCCTAAACTTTAGGTGCGTATAGTGGCCTGTTTCCCCAGTGTGGCAGAGAGGAGGCAAGCTTGAGAGAGTACAGGCACAGCACAATGAATGCATCCTCTGGAGTCAGCCAGGAATTGAACCCCAGCTTTGCCAGACTTGCTGTGTGCCTTGGGCAAGCCACTTCCCCTCTTCTAAGCCTCAAATATCCAACAATAAGCACTTGCTCTGAAGGCAGGGAACCTGCAGAAGGCAAGCCCAGGCTGGTATTCTCCTGCAGCCAAGGGAAATGCCACGGTATAGATCACCAACATAATAAAACCCCAAAGCTTCATCAGGGCTCCTGGCCCCTTCCAGGCAGGCTCAGAGAGCTGGAGATTAAGATGCTGTGCACATCCTTTTCCAGAATTTGAATCACTTTTTACTCATGTGCCCTTAAGAGGCTGGAAGCAAGGTCACTGAGACACCAGAGCTTGGGAACCAACTCCAGCATGGTAAGTGGGAGGGTGGGGGGCTGGGACAGGTGTGCAGGCTGCAGCCTCCGGACCTCAGGCTCTGCCTCTGCAAAATGGGGACTAGACCATCCTCAGGGGCTCCAAGAATGACACCTGGCGTCAGCTCTCTGAGACAGCAGCGTCAGACAGCAGTGTGTGGGTTAGAGATGAGACCCCAGATCATTTTCCACAATATTCTGCAAAGACCTCTTCTACCTGACTGGGCCCAATGCATGGCTCAGCCCCAGCTCCAAGGGCCGTGAGACACCCCAAATGATGTGTGTGACTCTGGGGCAGAATCCTGTCACACACAATCTTATTCCCACAGAAACACTGAAGTGTATGGATAAGCCTATGTATATAAATACAAGGAAAGGTCTGGAAGGCCACCGATTGAGATGTTACTAAATGACTAAGGAGAATCCTATTTTCTTTTTTTTTAATCTGCAAAGATGTATTATTTCTATACTAAAGGGAAGGAAAAAAAAACACTAAGCTTATTTTAAAAGAAAATCTCTTGTCAAAATGACTGCCTATGGAGCTCCTGGGTATTTAAGTAATTCTCCCACCCCCATACCTGACTCTGATCCCATGAAAGCTCCCAAGGCCCTGCAGATGCCTAGGGGTTCACAGCCAGGCTCTGCCAGCACCCCTACCCCACCCTAGAAGCTCTCGGCCTGCTATCAACTTCACCACCACCAAGTGCCTGGGCAATTAATTAACAAGGCTTTTGAAAGATGTTTTCCAAAGATATTCAAATGACACAGACAAAGAAGAGCTGAAAAGGGAGTCCTTGAGCTAAAGAAATTCTTCACTGAAGAGGCTTTCACTTAAGTGCTTCTCCCTAAGGAGCCCTGAGAGGTAAGGCCAAGGCGTTCTGTGCAGACACTAAGGACGTGGTTTCGTTATGTAGAAAATTAGTTTGAAGGCACCTCAGTGTGACTCCAGGCTTCTTCCTGTGAGGAAAACCTATTTAGATGAATCTAAAAATTCCTCAAGCATTCAACGCTTTGGGGGCACCTGCTCTAAGCCAAGCACTATTTGGTGTGCTGGGGACACAGACACATGGCTGTGGGGAGACCCTACAGTGCTAGTCACAAGAGGGGCAGCAGATGCTATGGGATAGTGAGGAGAGAGGGATGCTCCCTAGGAGCTTCAGAGGCAACAGCTGGGACGGGGACTGGCCCAGGGCCCAGCTTAGTCTGAGAGGAGCAGAAGACCATGACTTTCCCCAAGAGCTGGTCTTGGAGATTAGCAAAACTGGCCAAAGCACGGCAACTAAGATGCTCCATGCACAGATACAACACTGCCCACTGCCTACTGTCTCTGTGCTTGGGCCCACCCAGAGTCAGCTCCTTTTGAGGACCAGGCTGCTGCATTGAATTGGAAAGAATGTTCCTGGGATTCATCCTTGCTCATCTTAGATGACATGATGAGCCCCTCTTGGGTCTGGCACTTTCTTTTCTATGACTAGGAAGACAGATGTCCTTGTTTACTTACACCTGTTGTCCCATAATTACTAATGTCTATTTTCACACAAGACTTACTGCATGGAAGGAAAGATTACAGTCACACCGCTCATTACATTAAAGCTTCGTGGCCATCTTCAATGTCTCCTGTCAATTGCCACCTGAGTGCCAGCCTTGAAGACACAGTCACCCCTCTGCCTGTTTGCACCTCCTGGTGAAACCCCACTCCATCCCACCAACTTACCATTTCTCCTGGTGAGCTCCTCCTCCACAGGCTTCTTGGACCTGCCCAGATGACTGTCACCTGCAGTGATGCCTTCCCTGATCTTCAGCCCCACCTGTTTCCTCTAGAATCCTCTGCACATTTTCTAAGACTCTTAGCCCTCAGCTCCATCACAGTACTTAGCACATAATTCTGTTAACGGTCTATTTGCCCCTCTCCCCACTGGTCTGTGAATTCCTTGGGAGCACAGGAGGTATCTTATTAGTCTCCAACTCCTTTGCCTGCAGCCCTGCAGCTGGCTTGTGAAGAATTAAGTAAATGGTGTTTATTAAATTAATGAATAGCCATCAATCATGGTTTTTCCAAGGCCCAAGGAGCCAGCCAGAACTGTCAGCTCCTTTCCCCTCTTGGTCTCACTGCCCTGCAGAAGTGTCACACTGCCCTACAGGGGCACCAGAAAAGGATGTGGCTCAAAAGTGAAGAAGCAGGGCAGCACCTGTGGCTCAAAGGAGTAGGGCGCCAGCCCCATATGCCAGAGGAGCCAGCCCCAGCCAAAAACTGCAAAAAAAAAAAAAAAAAAAAGTGAAGAAGCAGGCTGCTAAGCCCTGCCACTAACCAGTAAGAGTTCTGATCTCCAAGATCAGAGGTTCTTAACCTTCCTAATGCCGTGAACCTTTAATACAGTCCCAAAGGGTCATGACCCACAGATTAAGAACTGCTGTCCAAGATCCACAAAACCAGGGATGAACTTGATTGAATGGACCCAATACATCCTTACTACACAGACATTTTGCAGCCGTGAAGGCTATAACATTTACCCTGCTTTAAAAAGAAATCAGGCCCCTGCAACATGCATTAGCAGCCTCAAAAATACTTGACCCAGCAATTTCATTTGTGGAAATCAATACGACAAGCACTAAGATTCACATACAAAGACATTCACTGCAGCATCACATATAATAAAGACAAACTATAAACATTATAATATGTCCATATGATGAAATCCCCTCCAGCCATTAAAAATTATGTTTTTGGGCTCAGCTCCTGTGGCTCAATGGGCTAAGGCGCCAGTCACATACACCTGAGCTGGTGGGTTCGAATCCAGCCCGGACCCGCCAAACAACAATTGTGGCTGCAACCAAAAAATGGCCGGGCATTGTGGCAGGTGCCTATAGTCCCAGCTACTTGGGAGGCAGAGGCAGGAGACTCGCTTGAGCCAAGGAAGTGGAGATTGCTGTGAGCTGTGATGCCACAGCACTCTACCCAGGGTGACAGTTTGAGGCTCTGTCTCAAAAAAAAAAAAAAAAATTATGTTTTTGTATAGAATATTCAGTAACATAAGAAAATAGTCACATCATGTTAAGTAAATAAAGAGGAGTCTATAAAACAGCAGGAGCGACTCGGCGCCTGTGGCTCAACGGGCTAAGGCGTCAGCCACATACACCTGAGCTGGCGGGTTCGAATCTGGCCTGGGCCCACTAAACGACAATGACGGCTGCAGCCAAGAAATGGCCGGGCATTGTGGCGGGTGCCTTGTGGCTACTTGGGAGGTGGAGGCAGGAGACCCGCGTGAGCTCAGGAATTGGAGGTTGCTGTGAGCTGTGATATCACAGCACTCTATCCCGCAGGGTGACAGCTCTCTGTCTCAAAAAAAAAAAAAAAACCAGCAGGAGCTCAATTTTATCAAAAAAAGAAAACAAAGCCATATATATTTGCAAATACCAAGAAATATAGAAAAAAAATACCGAAATACAGGCAGTCCTCAAGTTACAAACATGACTTACACACAACTTGCACTTACAAACAGAGGCCATTATAGGTAACAGGTGAATGTATCTTTTCCAACTTACATACAAATTCTACTTACAAACAAATCTACAGAACCTATCTCATTTGTAACCCAGGTACATTATTAGCAGTCATTATTAACAGTACCGAGGGCGACAAAGTGAGACTCTGTCTCTAAAATAAATAATAAATAAAAATAAAAAAATAAAAAAAAGAATTCAACAATGGCACGAGGCCAATGGTAGGCAGTGAAGGACAATGCTGAAAATTGTGACGATAAGGCGTCGTCATCCAGTCTCTTCTCAAAACCAGTGGCTGTGTCCTGGAAGGCCCCCTAAATGGAGACAAGACAGCTTCCTCACACTCAAGCCTCCTCCATCATCCATCACCACCTGAGACTGCCCAAAGGCACATGCTTGTATGCTTGTCCATTTCTTTTTTTTTGCGACAGAGCCTCAAGCTGTCACCCTGGATAGAGTGCTGTGGCATCACAACTCACAGCAAACTCCAATTCCTGGGCTCAAGCGAGTCTCCTGCCTCCACCTCCCAAGTAGCTGGGACTACAGGTGCCCGCCGCAACTCCCGGCCATTTTTTGGTTGCAGCTGTCATTGTTGTTTGGCGGGCCCGGGCTGGATTCAAACCCGCCAGCTCAGGTGTACGTGGCTGGCCGCCTTAGCCGCTTGAGCCACAGGTGCCGAGCCTGCTTGTACATTTCTATTTTCTACCCCTTCTCTGCAAAGATACTTTCTGGTTTCCCTAGGGCCTGAGAATTCACTCACTTCCACCTGCCCTCCCTCCCTAAGTCCTGTCCCATGCCAGGTCCCATTTGGGTACTCCAAGTAAAAGGACCAGGCTAGAGACCTGCCCATGCACCTCCAGAACGCACCACTGTCACATAGCTGGGTCATACCCCGCTGGGGTATACCCCACACCACTGTCACACAGCTGGGCCCTGGAACAGAATACACCCCACCGAACCTACTTTACTCCTATGACCTTTCCTCTACTCTCCAGAGACCTGACTGTGCTCTGCCATCTGGAGCTCACAAGTGACAAATTCCCCCTGACCCCCACCCACTCTCCAGATATACAAAAAGCCCTTTTGTGATCTCAAGCACAGACGAGTGCCCTGGCCTTCTCTAGCAGGCAGGTGAGGTGGTATTTATAGCCTGGGAATAATCAAATGTTAATTCCTTTCTGCAGAAGAGCATTGGCATTTCAAGTCCCTCCTTTCTGTACACTGCAGCGAGACTAGCTGTAGCTGGGAGGCAGTGACTGACTCCCAGCAAAGGCTGTAACACACACTACTCAACCCCCACCCCAGGTGATTCTTATAAAGCCTTGAGCTAGACATCATCAGCCCACCACTCCCTACTTCCCCAGGTCAACCAAAAAGCTAATCAATGTCCTCCCCATTCTTGGATAACCCACCCTCACTGCCAGGTGAGCCAATCTCTTCAAGCCAGGTATTGTATTCCACACCTGGTATTGTATTCCATGTAAGAATCTAGCCTAGTCCTGTCTGCCCAGTCCTGTGACAACTAGAGCAGAAGCAGCTGTGTATTTGTTCCTCTGGAAAATTCAAGGACAAGTGCTATTTCCACACATGAATGGCTAGGCAAAGCCCTCGCTCTCAGACCCACCCTAAAACCTAGTCCCACCCTCCACTCTAGTCTCAGCCAGGCAATCCATCAGGAGCCCCCCATCACCCTGCTGACCTCAAAAGAAACCTAACCTAGTCCACAAGGGACAATTCCTGGCAGGGCATCTTGGCAGGAGACCCTGGGAGGTAGGGCCACACCACCACACTTGGGAGCAGAGGTGGTGCACACCTCAGAGGCTCTGGGAGTCAGATGGTTTGAACTCCACACCTCTCTCCTCTACCAGGTCAACTGTCAGGAGACCAACACCCCTTCCACTTTGAGAAATGGGAAGCCTGTTTTTTCACATGGCTTAAAGATGTGACAGAGAAGAGGGAGGGACCCACACAAGTCAGTCACTCTCTGATATGCTCTCCCAAGACACAAACTTGGCCTTGGTGGTCTTCCCTCACTGCCCCACTCTCCCAGCAGGAAGGTCGCCCTCACCTGGGTGCTGGCTTCAGGGAATGGAAAGAAGCTCCCTACCAGCATGTATATAACAACAACATAAGCATTTTATTTTTTCATTAAGCTTCTTAGTTTCTTAATATCACAATGGAATGATGAGAAAACAAGAACCAAAACATGAGTCTTTGCAAATCTCTAACAAAAAGCAGAGACTTCAAGGCAATTGGGGTGGGAGAGACTTGGTAGAAGTGCCAAAATAGTCTGAAGTCATGGCTCTCCTTGGCTGGCTGGCTGAGGGTAGGAAGGTGGAATGGTGAGAAGGTGGCACTATTGTAGGCGGTCCTTGGCATTTCTCCCCATGACTGATATGCTCACGATCTGCACAGACTACTCCACGGGATTTCCTGATGCCACCTTGGTACCTGGGCATGTGACCCTCCACCTGCTCCAAACGCCCTGGGAACACCAACCAGTGCTAAGATAGACCCTGAGGTCAGCACTGCTAGGTGGCGGTGAAAGGAAAGTGGAGGGGCAGAGGCAGGCAACACCACTCAGGGTATGAGAATCCAAGACGTGTAGCAGACACTCGTCTAGGAGACACCCGTGGTGGAAGGTGGAGGTGGCGCAGGTGGCAACAGCAGAAGTCCGTGTCCCTTGGGCAGCAAGCAGGCCGCAGAGGTGGGCAGGGCTGCGTTTCAGAGCTTCACAGTGCCAGGGGGTAGGCTGTCATTGCAGAGTCTGTAGTAGCGCAGGTCGTTGACCAGCCTATGCACATTCTGGGTGAACGAGGGCAGGTCCTGGAAGGCAGAGGCACAGCTGCAGCCTGGCTCCCCCGTAAGCCCACCTGCCCCACCCAGCACCTGAGATCGCCCACCCACCAGACCCCACCAGAGTGTGTGTTGGAGCTACGGGAACATTTTACAAAACTCAAAACTTCTACTCATTCTTATACCATGTCAGCAGAGGCTCTGTGCAAGGCACTGTGAGAGAAAAAAGGGTACTAGCAAACACTTCCCTGAGGCCAGACACTATTGCAAGCAATAAAAAGATATCAGCTCACCAAGTCCTCTTTACCAACCCCCTGACAGGTGCTATCAGAACCACTACTCTAAGGGTGAAGAAACTGAAGCACACAGAGATGAAGAAACTTGCCCAGACAGAAAGGGGACAGAGGTGTCCAGACTGCAATGAGCATGCCTGCTCCCGAGTTCAGGCCCTCAAACACTGCCATGGCTGCAGATATGGCCAATTGAGGTGACACATCCTTCCCCCATGGGGTTCTAGGCAGTCCCTGCCACTCAAGGCGATACACGAGCAGTGGCACTCACGCTACCTACAACTATACTGCTGGGGGCACAGACTATGGAAAGCAGATTGTGAAGTGAGAGACTAACCCGAAACTCTACTGCCTACCACTCCAACACTGTCCTTCAGTGTGGCATCACAAAGTGCCTGCTGCGTAGGTCCACGTAAGGAGCAAAATCAAGTGTACACCAAGCCCTGTCAGAGTGTGCAGCTGCCCTGCCCTGATTTGTGGTGCTAAGGTGATGCCTTCTTAAGGCCTGAGTGCCAGGACTGAGTGCAGGGAGCAGCTGAAGGCACCCCAGCTCTCCTCCACTCCACCTCCCACTCCTGTTTCTCCTGGCTGGCCTCTATTCTGCTCAAAGAATTCCACTCAAAGTTTGCAGCTCAAACACCCCTCCTTCCCAGCACCCAAAGGAAAGCCAATGCCTGTGTTCCCAACCTCTCTCAGTGCCTGTGCTCAGTCTGCTTGAGGGGGGTGGGGGGGAGACTGTGGGCGGGCTCTGGGGCCAGAGCACCTGGTATGAATCCCGCTTCCTGGCTCTACCACTTCCAATTACTGTAGCTGCTAATCAAGTGCTGACCTCCTGAGCCCATGTCATCTGTGAAATAGGGTGAGTAACAGTGCCACACTTCAGAAAGTTGTTGGAAGCCTTAAAGGAGCCAAGGCATACGAAGTGCCTGGCACAGTGTCGTCTGCAGGGGGCACCTCTCTTTGTTGGAAGACACGGTGAAGGTAGAGACAGCCGTGCCTGATGGGCAGCCAGCTTCACATACACAGTGAACAAACAAACAGAAAGTGGTGATTTCTATTTCATCCTTCAAAAAACCAAACAAAGGGTATCTTTTAAATTAGTGGTTCTCAAATGCCAAGCCAAAACTTCTTGGGTAAAACAAGTCTGTTTGCTAGTTTTAATGAGCACCCCAGGTATTTCTGATGTATAATTAGGTTTTAAAACCACTGTTTTAAATTAAAAAGTTAACTGATATGGATTCATCAGAAACTTATCATTAAATATTAGCATCTGGCCTCTAGGAAGACCAAACACCCAGTGGCTGAAGTGAACTTGAGGAAGCTTAGGAGAGAAAAAGATAGAACTCAAGGAAAGGAAGATTTCAAGACAAAGAAAAACAAGGGCTTGAATCCAAGAAAAAACTATCTTGACACATGTCACAACTGAGAAAAGCAAGCAAAGTTTGATCCAGCAAGAGCAACATGTAAATCTGAACACTGACGGGGATCTGGGGACAAGCTGCTCAAGTACAAGTCACATCAAGAACACCAAGAGGACGTGGGAGAAAGAAGGATGTTTTCTTGAAATTTCACCAAGTGTGAGGTGGTGAAAGAGGAAAAGTTGCTTATTCCACAAGAATTTTTCCAAGAAGAGCCGATTGGCGAAGGAGCAGAGACTTGGACGCCTGAGACAGGGAGAGGAGGGCAGGGGAGCTCCTAGAAAGGAGGACTTAGGGTGGGGAAGTTGGGCACTGTGGGCCCCAACACACCAGTGAAGATAGCTTCATGCGCATCCAGAGCCAGCTGCACTCTAGCT
This sequence comes from Arctocebus calabarensis, assembly GCA_963573935.1. Lineage (NCBI taxonomy): Eukaryota > Metazoa > Chordata > Mammalia > Primates > Lorisidae > Arctocebus > Arctocebus calabarensis. Next base: position 100,901 of record CAUYON010153351.1, on the reverse strand, counting down.
CCCAACAGGTGCTACGTATGTGGGGACAGTCTACCTGACCTTCCTGGTCAGGCAGCAATGGGACAAGAGGGTGAAGAAGGTGAGTGTTATGAGGGCTCCTCCCATGATGCAGCAGCAGATCAGCTCAAGCTGAGCTAGGGCCAGGCTGGGAAGAGGCCCGGGCATCCCAGGAACCTAGGTCCCATCTCCAACCCTAGGGACCCAGAGGTGCAGCTTCCAAACACCAGCCATCTCACCCTGTCTCCAAGTTCGCAGAGTTACAAGTGTAGGCCCCATGGGGAAACGACGGGGCCCTGGTGTGCTGTGATTGAGGGGTTGGGGTAGTAAGTACAAAGATGCCCAGACAAACCAGATGGACTGTTTGGGCCAGATGGACATTGGGGCCTCAATGACTGAGACTTAGAACACATGTGCTACAGATGCCAAGGACTGCAGGAAAAGTATGAGCCCCTCAAACAAGCCATAGCACAGAGGCACTGTAGAAGATGGTAACAAGCTGCAGGAATGGTATAAACCATGCCCTATGGCTCTGATGTGCCTCCAAGGCAGTCTGCCCTCTTCTCAATAAACAGGTGCCAGGCTCTAGAGCCCATTCTGCCCTCTTTTAAACCTGGCCTCTTTCTCTCCTCACCCGATCCATCTTGAAATTCCGTCCTAGCACATTTTTCTGGTTGGCATCCACGCCATCACAGCTGGTCAGGAACTCTGGGAGGAAGGCTGCAAAGAAGCCATCAAAGTCGACAGAGGCCATGTTATAAATGGCAATGCCAATCTCCTCTTGCAGAAGGTCGTGGGACTTATGAACCAGAACCTGGAGCAGCACATTTACAAACTGGAACAGCATGGTGGTCCGGAAGATCTTCTGCAGGCAGAGATACCAGGTGAGTGGCCAGCTATGAGGGGGCCCGTCCCAGGTCCCAGCCTACTAACTGTCATGGCTTCTAGCAACTGACCTAAGAGGATGGGCCTTGGCCCCGGATACCCCTGTTGAAGGAAACTTTCCAAGAGAGATGGGCCTTACCTTGTGGTATAGCTTCTGCTTGGTGTTGAGTGTCTCCAAGTAGAAGAGATTTTGTTTAAAAAGGTGGATATCAGGCTGGAGAAAGGACTGTCCAAAAGCCTAGGAAATAAGACCACCATTTCATAAGCAGCACTTGAACTCCTCTAGACCATGCCCTTCTGCGGCATCCACTCAGTGCCAGGACAATCAGCACTCCCTGAGGGGCTCCTTACATCAACAGCTAGGACGAAGGTACCCACTATCTCAATTCTCCGGAATCTGGTCAGATCTCTGAAATGCTCCTAAGTTTTAGCTCCTCAGTCTTCCCCTCTGGGCCTTACTTATTTTGGTCTCATCTTGCACCTTGTGGAGCAACCTCTAGAAAACCTTCACCTTCTGTCTTTGAAGAAAGCAGCTCGTGGCTCCAGTCAAATCCCTCAGCAGTCTCAGCAGACACCAATGCCTTCCTGCCTCTGCTCAGGCCAGCAATCCCCTTCTCCTTGAATCTCAGTCTTGTAAGCTATATAAACCCTCAGAGGCTCCTCTATCTTGGTGTTAGGCAATGGCAAATTTTTAAACTGCTTTGGAACTTCTAAATATAGAAGTTACTAGTTCAAGGATAAAAAGATACATCCCCCAAACCAAAAAGCATTCTGCTTCAAAAGAAAATGACCAAGGGAGTGGGAGAGGCCAGAGGTCTGCAGGACTACTTCCTAGAGGAAGAGGTGCCTCTAAGTTCTATGAAGGGAATCTTGCATTCCTGGCTACAATGATAAGATCTTCATGATGGCCAAGACTTTCCACCTATTTATTATTTAAAGTTGGGTTTACTAAGGTATAACACAAGATCAAACTTTTGGGATTTGTTCCACAACCATCACAATTAAGACATAGAACATTTCCAACCCCTGAGACATGCCTTCACACCGCCCCCCCAAGCCATCTTTGCCCCTGTCCCTAGGCAACCACTGCTTATTCTCTGTTCCTATAGTTTTGCCTTTTCCAGAATGTCACATTATGGAGTGGAATCGAATCACATTGAATGTAGACTTTTGGATCTGGCTTCTTTCACTTAGCAACATACGTGAAATTTACCCATGTTGTTGTTTGTGCCTATAATATGTTCCTTTTTGTTGAGTAGTATCCATTGTATACATACACCTACCAGTTTGTTTATCCTTTCAGCTGGTGGATATTTGTATTGTTTCCTGTTCTTGGCAATTATGAAAAAGCTACTATAAACATCTGGGTACAGGTTGTGTGAACATAAGCTTTCATTTATCTTGGGTAAAATACTTAGAAGTAGGATGCCTAAGTAAGATAGTAACTACATATTTAACTTCACAGGAAACTACTAAACTATAAAACGCTTTTCTTTCTTTCTTTCTTTCTTTTTTTGCCGTTTTTGGCCGGGGCTGGGTTTGAACCTGCCACCTCCGGCATATGGGGCCAGCACCCCACTCCTTTGAGCCACAGGCGTCCCCCTTTTCTTTTGAGACAAAGTCTCACTATAACACCCTGGGTAGAGTGCCATGGGCTTAAGTGATTCTCTTGCCTCAGCCTCCCAAGTAGCTGAGACTAACAGGTGCCCGCCACAACGCCCGGATATATATATATATATATATATATATATTTTTTTTTTTTTTGGGTAGTTGTCATTGTTGTTTAACAGGCCCAGGTCAGGTTCAAAGCCACCAGCCCCGATGTAAGTGGCCAGTGCCCTAACCACTGAACTATGGGCACCAAGCTATTCAAACTATTTTCCAAAGTGGCTTTTATCAGCCCTGAGTGGGGGACCGGGCATCAGACTGCCAAAAGTCTTAAGGACGGTGCTTCAGAGGGAGTTAGAAAGGGAGCATACATAAGCACTCCAAACCCAAGCCCTCGATGAAGGGCTGGAGATAGAAAGACCAAAGGTAGCCACGTGCTTTTTGAAAGAGGAATTTCCACATAGGAGTGTTATGCTATATGTTGGTGGAGAGAGGAAGGGAGAGAAGGTAGAAAACCCTCTGGTTTTTCCATGAGGAAAAACAGACATGGAAAAACCTAAAAGAAGGCTAGGTCTGGTGGCTCACGCCCGTAATCCTAGCACTCTGGGAGGCCAAGGTGGGTAGATAGCCTGAGCTCAGGAGTTCAAGACCAGCCTGAGCAAGAGTAAGATCCTATCTGTATTAAAAATTGAAAAAAGGCCAGGCACCATAATCCTAAGGCTCATGACCATAATACTAGCACTCTGGGAGGCCAAGGCAGGTGGATAGTCTGAGCTCAGGAGTTCAAGACCAGCTTGAGCAAGAATGAGGCCTCATCTCTACTAAAAATAGAAAAACTAGCCAAGTGTTATGATGGGCAACTAGAATCCCAGCTACTCAGGAGGCTGAGGCAAGGGGATCTCTTGAGTTCAAGAGTTTGAGGTTGTTGTGAGCTATAAAACCATAGTACTCTGTGCAGGGCAGAGTGAGACTATGTTTCCAAAAAACCCCACAAATATACAAAGAAACAAAAAACCCTCACCCCACACCCCTCCAAAAAAAGTAAGCTCTCTATTCTGACTGGGTCTTAGAATCAAAAGTTCCACAGCTGAGTGTAGAGCACAGGAGAGCACCTGCTAGCAGCCACAAACCAGTCCAGCATCCTGGGAAGGGGATGCCATCCCATGTCTTCCATAGCAATGTATGGTTAACCTCCTGAACAGCTCACTCTACTGGATATTAACAGTCACACTTGATTTGAGAGTGAGTACGAACTCACAGGGCAGTGCTCCTCCTAATATGGTATAAGCCAGAATTATCTTCAAAATATGCAGATCACTGGGGCCCTCCTGAGAGACTCTTATTCATTAATTTTCCAAGGAAGGCCCCCAGTGACTCTGATAGAGGCAGTCTCTTTACACCTGAGGGAATAGTGCTATAAGGAAAAGGGAACTGACATGGACTTCACATATGTTACTTTATTTAACCCACAACAGACTCATGAAACAAGCAGTATTAGCTCCACATTGCAGATGAAGAGACTGAGTGAGATACTAAGAAGTGGAGCTGAGGGCAGTGCCTATGGCTCAGTGAGTAGGGCGCCAACCCCATATACTGAGGGTGGCGGGTTTAAACTCAGCCCCTGCCAAACTGCAACAACAACAACAACAACAAAAAAAGTCGGGCGTTGTGGCGGGCGCCTGTAGTCCCAGCTACTCGGGAGGCTGAGGCAAGAGAATCGCCTAAGCCCAGGAACTGGAGGTTGCTGTGAGCTGTGACACCACAGCACTCTAGCAAGGGAGACAAAGGGAGACTCTGTCTCTTTAAAAAAAAAAAAGTGGAGCTGAGTATTAAATCCAAGACTGTGGGGCTTCAAAGACTACTAGTCCCAATGGCCAAGTTAAGAGAAAGTAGAACCACACGCCAGAGAAGCAAACCAAGGGACAGACAGGGCAAGAAGCTCATCTGTTCTCAGAACACACAGCAGCCTCACCAGCTCCTTCACATTACCTGCATAATGGCACTGAACTGAGGCTCATTCTCCATCTGCTCCTCAGCAATCCCCCTCTGGACACTGGCCAAGACAGTGGACTTGAAGAAGTACCTCCAGTTGTGATGAAGCGTCCGGAAAAGGAGCTCAAACAGCTCAGCTTTCACATCAGGGGAAGGGCGCTGTGAAGACACACAAAGAAGCTCAAACCTGCAGCTCAGGGAGCCGCTCAGGGCCTGGGCCCAGAACAACAAAGAAGCCTAAGAGATCCCTGGTAACAGAAAGCTGCGTCAGCATTCCACCCATATTCTTGTCACTTCCTGTGTAGAAAACATCAAGTCCCCTGGAGGGGTCAGCTATTTACACCATGAATAGTTCAGCAGAAACATGGCTCACATTTGAGACAAAATATATGGGTCAGTGACAAGGGCTCTCTTTTCTGCTAGAGGCACTCAGCTTTTTACATTAGGAAAAAAAAACTACTAAGTGGATACACAATTAAGAATATGGATTTTCTGTTCAGAAAACAACCAGTTTGATCTGTCCTATCTTCTTGGTTGTTCCTTTCCCAGGATAAATAATGCTGTCCTGGCTAACCTGTTGGCCTTATGCAATCTCTGAGGCTAAAGACAAACACCACGCCTTAAAATAAGGTCAGCTCTCTAAAGAACTTAAAGGCAGGTTTGAAGAGCACTTAGGAACCGCAGGCAGAGCACTAAAACGACCTCCCGGTAGAGGCAGTGTGCTGTGCTAATTGCTCTCCGGGCCTGTCTCCTCCCTTCCTGACAGCCAGGATTCTAATAGGGGCGGTAGAGGATAGAGGGGCAGGAGAGGAGAGCGGGGCAGGCCCACCAGTTATTTTCTAACTTAACCAAAAATCTCTGAATCACTAGAGAGCATGCAGGTCACATATTCCAGGTATCCAAAGAATCCAAAATTATAAGACCCAGATATACCTAATTCAGCCTTGATTAAAAATTAAATTGACAGGCACGCCTGTGGCTCATCAAGTAGGGCGCCGGCCCCATATACCGAAGGTGGCAGGTTCAAACCTGGCCTTGGCCAAACTGCAAAACAACAACAACAAAAATAGCCGGGCATTGTGGTGGGCACCTGTAGTCCTAGCTACTTGGGAGGCTGAGGCAAGAGAATCACCTAAGCCCTGGAGTTGGAGGTTGCTGTGAGCTGTGTTACGCCTCGGCACTCTACCGAGGGTGAAAAAGTGAGACTCTGTCTCTACAAAAAAAAAAAAAAAAAAATTAAATTGACATCAGAGGTCACAAGTTTCCTCTGCAGGAAGCCTTACAGGGCCTAAGTATGTTTCATGACTCAAAGCAACTGTACTTGTTTTAGTCTTAGTTTGAATAGTCAAAAAGATTAGCTCTTATCTACATAATTATTACCATAAAATTTAAATTAATTCTACACTTACTCTGAATCTTGTTATTTTGAGCGCCCATCTCTTTTCTAAGAAGGACAAAGAGCTTTCCTACATTGAAAGGTCTGTTTGAATGGTTCTAAGAATTTGCCTTGTATCCATCCTTAGGACTATGAATGTACTTAACAGGAAAGTACATTTGTTACTATGTTTGCTATAGAAATCACATATTCACTTAAAGTTGTAAATTATTTGCCATAGGAAATTGATCTTACCAAGCAACCTTGTGATGATTAACTTCCTATGCTTACATTAGACTAGTTCAAATGAGATTGATGAATATAAAAAGGCTGTATCACGCTAAAGGCATTCTTTATTGGAAAAAACTCCTTTATAAGAATATTGAAATAACTAACAAATGAACCTTAAACCATAATGCATTTTCCTTGATATTTCATTCCCTCCCCAATGTTGAGATGGGAAGCAGCAGAGGACCACCTTAGCCCCTCCTACCTCAGCGATGATGGGGTACACCTGCTCCATGCACAAGGAGATGATACTGGGGAGGAAGGGCTTGAACACCTGGCCAGGCTCCTGCACCACCACCTGCAGGATCTTCAGGAACTTCTCCACCACCCGGCAGCCAGTGCTGCCTTCATGGAGGATGCTCTCAGCCAGTTGTTCTCTACAGACAAGGAGAAAACCACATAATAACCAAAGCAATGTTTCTTTGAGGACTAGCATGAAAACCAACACTTGTGGCAAATGAAGAAAGGAACAAAAAGTCCCATACTTTGTAGCCAGGCCCCACTATTTCTTACTTGAATCTGAAACCCAAGGACAGCAGGTCATTGGTTACCTGGTAAACATATTGAGGAAAGTCTGTATGATCTGCTCAGTGAAAGGCACGCCCATCTGTACTCTAAGGCCTCGAAACAGAGTGAGGAAGAAGCTCAGCATCTCATCAGTCACATCTGAATAGAGGGATGAAGCAAGTGGTCAAAAAGTGCACAAAGAAATAAACAGCTGGATCAACTTTCAGCTGGATCAACTTTCTTCTGCAATCTGTAGTATCATCACTCTCTAAGGCTTCCTGCTGGAAAAATTTCTCCAACACTATCATTCCAATGATGGGAAGTGGGAAATGATTAAAGACATGCTGAGAAAATAGTTCTAGTACAGGGAACCTCTGCCTGGTGGCTCACTATAGGAAATGAAGGTTGTAACTTCACTAATTGCCCAATATCTAGTGATGTCAGAGTTTTAATTGCAGATGGATCATTTTGTGCACACACTGATGAAACTATTTAACTGGGCCAATACCTGAGTGCTTGAGCCATTTCTGTGACCAGTAATTCCTGCAGTTGGGTCAGGGGTTAAGTGGCTAAAAGTAAAAAATGAAGGTGTATTTAGGTTGCATGTCCTTGGCCCATTAGATGAATTAATTGGAGAAAATATTGGTTACATTTAGTGCAGTTTCAATTCTGGATCACAACAGCCATCTTGTACTATACATTTGGGCTCTAACCACATACAATCTGCTTGTAAGAGGCAATCAATAAATACTTGCTAAGAAGTGTCTGATATTTCTCCTATAAGGCAGATGAGACTACATAGAGGCTCTCATGAGAGCTGGGCAAGTACTTTGACAAAGCCAGAGAGAACCTCTATCAGTGACAGTCACTGAGTAGGGTGAGGGGAATGATCTCAGCAAAATGCACCTTGCCAAATAAGAGTACTAATCTGAAAAAGTTCCCTTGCTTCTCTTGTATGATACCCCCATTCATTTTGGTTAAACTAGACCAGCGGTTCCCAACCTGTGGGTCACGACCCTTTCACAGGGGTGGCCTAAGACCATCCTGCATATCAGATATTTACATTATGATTCATAACAGTAGCAAAATTATAGTTATGAAGTAACAACAAAAATAATTTTATGGTTGGGGGTCACCACAACACGAAGAACTGTATGCATTTAAAGGGTCGTGGCATTAGGAAGGTTGAGAACCACTGAACTAGGCAAAAAGCCTCAAATGCCTCAGTGTCACATGACATACGTGCTGAGGCCCGTACTGAGGACTCTGCTCACTTTTCCATGGGGCATGGTCCCCAGCCTCCACAGACAGACATCATTCCCCTCTGCCTTCAACATCAGGTTTCCTTTGGCAGAAGTCCAGGACTGTCCTGCCCAAACTTGGTGCACTCAACAAATCTAAGCAATTGTTCTAATAACTCTTGTTAGTGCCATTCACCAGTAAGGCTCAGAGCCAGTTCCTACCTGACTGATGGATGAAAGCTGGAAACAGGGCCAGGGAGACCTGAACGGATTCCTGCAGTGACTGGTAGCAGATCTGTCGGGACTTGGTAGACTCTCCAGAGATATTCTCCACGATATCTTCTAAGACACTAAGTGTCTGGTGAATAATCACTTTAGCTGCGAAACAAGGTTAAGGTGCCAATGACTTGTTTGAGGATAAAGCACAGTAAGGAGTGAAGTGCAAGGGGAAGGGAAAACAAAGTCATCAAGGCAATCTCACTGGTACAGTGGCTCATGCCTGTAATCCTAACACTCTGGGAGGCTGAGGCAAGTGAATTTGCTTGAGCTCAGGAGTGAGAGACTGTGTCACTACTGAAAATAGAAAAATTAGCTGTGAGTTGTGATGGGCGCCTATAGTTCTACTTACTTGGGAAGCTGAGGCAGGATCACTTGGGCTCAGCACTCTAGCCTGAGCAACAGAGTGAGACTGTCTCCAAAAAAAAACACACACACAAAAGTCCTGCTAAAGGAATATTCCAGACTATATTATACATTTCTTTTTGTCTGTGTCCCTCTTCTCTTCATATTTTTGATTTTAGTTTTTCTTTCATGTTACCAACAGGACATCAGTGCCTGCCTAGTCAGGTTTTTACCTGATCAATCTTTGGCCTGTCAGCCCTACAGTCTAATAATATATGTTATTGACAATACATAATTCTTTTTTTTGTGACAGAGCCTCAAGCTGTCACCCTGGATAGAGTGCTGTGGCATCACAGCTCACAGCAACCTCCAACTCCTGGGCTCAAGCGAGTCTCCTGCCTTCGCCTCCCAAGTAGCTAGGACTACAGGCTCCCGCTACAACGCCCAGCCATTTTTTGGTTGCAGCCGTCATTGTTGTTTGGCGGGCCCGGGCTGGATTCGAACCCGCCAGCTCATGTGTACGTGGCTGCCGCCTTAGCTGCTTGAGCCACAGGTGCTGTGCTGACAATACATCATTCTAACAATACCCTAGCATACTGATTTCTCTTCATGATTTCATTTAGCACAATTAGAGGCAGTGACCACCAAACAGGCAGGAAGGAAGTCAGAGAACCCTAAATATGAACCACAGGTGATCACTAGATGGCTATATACTTTAGTCTGAATCCTTGTTGGTGTACCAGGAATAGCCAACAGCCCCACCTTTATAGGGGTACTGTAAGGATTTTAGAGCCAAGGTTCAAAACAATTCCAGCAATGTACATGGTATATAAGACGGTCCAGAATGGGGAAGATGTCACCTACCCCTTAGACAAGGAGACCCCTGTGGCTTGTCTGAGCCTGGCAGGCTCAAGCAATGACCCTAGAGGCTAAGCCAGAGATGGGCTATGAGAGCCATCCTCCACCTAGCAGCACTTTCTGGACTACCCCAAACCCAGCACTTACTAGTTTCTACAGGGGCTGGGGAAGGGAAGGGTAAAGCAGAAAGGAGACATGCTTAGGAGGTAGATGGAATCTAACTTTGCCAGATTCTGAGTCATGGTTTCCTCATCTGAAATGTGGATAGAGAGCATCGCCTCTCTCACAAGAACAAGGATGAAAGAAGACAATGGCTCACATAGGACTGGTCCATGTCCACTAAAAGATAGCCACAGCAAAGTTGGAAAGTGATGAAAGTCACACCCACACTACTGATTAAGGAGCATATGGACTTTTACCAAGCCAGGAAACCACACTCAGGACACACATTTCCTCAAGAAAACACAAACCCCGAGGGAAAGAGTTTAGGAAAAAAAGTCAACAGAGTTGAGAGACCATAATCTGACCTCTGACATTTAAGGAAACTGTAACAAGGACCAGTATTTATTTATAAAATAAAGTAAAAAATTGAAAGCACTATAAGTATATAATAATAGGATAATGGGTAAGTAAATTGTGGTACTTTGCTGAATAGGTATGTTAAATATTTTGTACTGCTATAAAGAAATCTCCGAGGGTGAATGACTTATAAAGAAAAGAGGTTTACTTGGCTCATAATTCTGCTGGCTGTAAAAGAAGCATAGTACCAGTATCTGCATCTGGCGAGGGTCTCAAGGAACTCCCAATCGTGGTAAATAGTGAAGGCAAAGAAGGCATGTCACCAGCCTAGAGAGGGAGCCAGAGACAGAAGAGATGATGCCTGACTCCTTTAAAGAATCAGCTCTCGTGGGAACTAATAAAGTGAGAATTCACTCATTACCTTGGGGAGGGCATGAGGGATGTTCCCCCATAACCCAAACCCTCCCACCAGACTCTACCTCCAACATTAGGGATCAATTTTCACTGTGAGATGTGGAAGGGCCAAACATCCAAATCCTATCAACAGGACACTATATAGCAACTGAAAACCATGCCTTCTCCCAGAAAAATGGATGGCTTAAAAAAAAGAAGAGACAGAGAAACAAAAACAAACAAGCTCCCTCTAAGCTTTCAAGAAGAAAGAGGGAATGTGGCCCATTGGTGCAAAACACAGCACTTGGGGCCATGGAGCCCCCCCTCTGACTTCTGACCTCACCACTTTCCCTACAATCCTGAGCAACTCACACGTGCCAGGTTGGGTGGAGAAAGGCACCTTTACAATAGACAAATGAGCAGAGCCTGCACCTGGGAAAAGTGACCATACTGAGCACCACCAATAATGGGACAAACAGAAGTGATGCAACAGGAAGCACATACCACACCCCAAACTGCTGAAAACAGACAAACGAGATTATGGAACACTCCACAAGAAAATAGGACCTAGACCTTTCAAAAAGGTCAGTGTCTTAAAAGACAGAAAATGGGAGTGGTTCCTCTATATTAAAGGAGAGGAAAGAGATGGAAAAACCAATACAACGCATAATCCTTAATTACATCCTGGAGTTTTAAAAAATAAAAAGGGGGGTGGCACCTGTGGCTCAGTGGTGGGTTCAAACCCAGCCTCAGCCGAACTGCAAAACAGAAAAATAGCTGGGCGTTGTGGCGGGAACCTGTAGTCCCAGCTACTCGGGAGGCTGAGGTAAGAGAATCGCCTAAGCCCAGGAGCTGGAGGTTGTTGCGAGCTGTGTGACACCACAGCACTCTACCAAGGGCAATAAAGTTAGACTGTCTCTACAAAAATAATAATAATAATAATAATAAAAAAGCAGGGCGGCGCCTGTGGCTCAGCGAGTAGGGCGCTGGCCCCATATACTGAAGGTGGCGGGTTCAAACCTGGCCTTGGTGAACTGCAAAACAAAAAAAAAGTAGCCGGGCGTTGTGGTGGGCGCCTGTAGTACCAGCTACTCCAGAGGCTGAGGCAAGAGGATCACCTAAGCCCAGGAGTTGGAGGTTCCTGTGAGCTGTGTGACGGCATGGCACTCTACTGAGGGCGACAAAGTAAGACTCTGTCTCTACAAAAAAATAAAATAAAATAAAAAGCAAAAAGGGACATTTTAGCCAGACAATATGATGTGCACCTATAGTCTCAGCTACTCAGGAGGCTGAGGTGGGAGGATCATTTGAGCTCAAGAGTTCAAGTCCAGCCTGGCCAAGCCCCTACCTCTAAAATATATAATTTTTTTTTTTAAAAGGACATTTTGGCAAGGGAAAAATGTCAACATGGTCTATATGTCAAATCATACTATTTAACATCCTGGTTGTGTTAACAAAGTTTTGGTAATTTTTTTTTTTGGAGACAGAGTCTAACTATGATGCCCTCAGAAGAGTGCCGTAGCATCATAGTTCAGAGAAACCTCAAACTCTTGGGTTTAAACGATTCTCTTGCCTCAGCCTCCCAAGTAGCTGGACTATAGGTGCCTGACACACGCCCCACTATTTTTTTATTGCTGTTGTCATCAATGTTTAGCAGGCCCAGGTCAGATTCGAACCTACCAGTGCCATAACCACTGAGCTACGGCTCCAAACCAGAGTTTTGGTAATATAAGAGAATATCTTTTTCTATATAAAGATAAAAGTTAAGTATTTAGGAATGAATTGTCAATGTCTACAACTTACTCTAATGAACTCAAATTTTTTAAAAAGTGTGTTGGGCAAACACAGCCCAAATGCCGCAAAACATTAATGGGTGAATCTGAGTAAAAGATAAACACTTGTTCATTTTCTCTTCTTTAACCTATTTTATAGGCTTGAATTGTTTTTTTTGAGACAGAGCCTCAAGCTGTCACCCTGGATAGAGTGCCATGGCATCTCAGCTCACAGCAACCTCCAATTGCTGGGCTCAAGCAAGTCTCTTGCCTCCAACTCCCAAGTAGCTGGGACTATAGGCGCCCGCCACAACGCCCGGCCATAATTTGGTTGCTGCTGTCATTGTTGTTTGGCGGGCCCGGGCTGGATTCGAACCTGCCAGCTCAGGTGTACGTGGCTGGTGCCTTAGCCCGCTGTGCCACAGGTGCCGAGCCTTTTTTTTTTTTTTTTGGAGACAGAGCCTCAAGCTGTCGCCCTGGGTAGAGTGTCGTGGCATCACAGCTCACAGCAATCTCCAATTCCTGGGCTCCAGCGAGTCTCTTGCGTCCCACGTAGCTGAGATTACAGGCGCCCGCCACAATGCCCGGCCATTTTTTGGTTGCAGCCGTCGTTGCTGTTTAGCAGGCCCAGGCTGGATTCGACCCCGCTAGCTCAGGTGTTCGTGGCTGGCACCTTAGCCCGTTGAGCCACCAGCGCCGAGCCCCAATATAAATTTTGATACTTCTTAACACCTTTATCTCCTCTGAGCTGCCAAGTATCTAGGAAGGTAATGGAGTGAAGAAGGAATCTTACATTTATGAAGAATTCCTGGCCCAGAATAGTGGCTTTGCACCTATCATCCCAGTATGGGATCCATAAGACCAAGGCAGGAGGACTGTTCAAGGCCCTGAGTTTCCAACCTCATCTCTTAAAAAAATATATTTTAAATTAACAGGGCATGGTGGTGAGCACCGGTAGTCCAGCTACTGAGGAGGCTGAGGCAGGAGGATCACTTGACCCCAGGTGTTTGAGGCTATAGTGAGCTATGATTGTGCTACTGCACTCCAACCTGGGCAACTGAGCAAGACACTATCTTAAAATTGTAAAAAATGAAATAAAATAAAATTTAAAAAAGCATTTCTATGGTGTTCCAAGTACCTTCTTTAGCTCTTATAACCATAGGTTAAGAATATGAGCTTTGGATCATGATTCCAGTTCTGCATTTATTAGCTATTTGACTTGGACAATTTAAACTCTCATCTATACAATGGGGTTAGTAATACTTTCCATTCAGATTGTGAAGTTTAAATCTGTATGAGAAAGTTAATGTAGACTTTTAGGATAAGGCTGGGCGTACTTGTATAGCTACTACTAGAAACACATTGTCTTATTCAATGGTCACATCATCCCTGGGATACAGACACTATTGGCTCTGTTTTACAGGTGAAAAAAACTGAAGCTTCGAGAGGCTAAGCAGTTCAGTTTACAATTTTCACTTCTGGCCGTGATGGAGTTATAGGAATCAGATTTACTCTCTTCTCATAAAGAACCAGACCACTGGGGCGGCTCCTGTGGCTCAGCGAGTAGGGCGCCGGCCCCATATACCGAAGGTGGCGGGTTCAAGCCCGGCCTTGGCCGAACTGCAAAACAAAAAAATGGCAGGGCGCTGTGGCGGGCGCCTGTAGTCCCAGCTACTAGGGAGGCTGAGGCAAGAGAATCGCTTAAGCCCAAGAGCTGGAGGTTGCTGTGAGCAGTGTGACGCCACGGCACTCTACCCAGGGCGATAAAGTGAGAATCTGTCTACAAAAAAAAAAAAAAAAATGAAGTCCCTGCCCTCATGAAGCTGACACCCTGGGAAATGTCAGCCAAAACACAGACAGATGGGCCAGATAGCAATATGGAACTGTCCAGACAGGATCAGGAAAACAGGAGGTGCCACAAAGAGGGGGAGTGCTATTTTATATAGATGCATCAAGGAAGGTGCGTTTGAGCAGAGAGACTGAAGTGAAGCAGCATGGTGTTCAGTGGCAGACGGGAGAGGACTCCAGGCAAGGAGAGTGGCAGGTGCATGGAGGGTGTCACTGTGGATGAAGGAAGGGATAGGAGAGCAGGTTGGAAACAGGGAGAGGCCTCTCATCGGGTGCCTTGTGGGTGACCTTATAACGACTATCTCCAGCGGAGCCTGGGAAGCTAGTGGAGGGTTTTCAGAACATGAGACATGACCTGAGTGCTACGTGCAGAAGAGACTGTGGGGACAAGAAAAGCCCCTCCCAGCACTCCAAGGAGAGGCAGCTGCTGGACTCAGGGAGCTAGGGAGCCAGTCTGAATCTAGATATGTTCTGAGAGTAAGACCAACATGATTTGGAATGTGAGAGAGAGAAGCCAAGGATGCCCCGAGGTTTTGGCTTGCTCAGCTAGAGCAAACTGACAGGTGGGGGAGTGCAGTAGCAGGCGGCCTTTGGTGCAGGAGGAGCAGAATACAGGCGTTTGGCTTGGAGATGGGTTTGAGAATGTGGAAGTGGCACCCGAGACCCAGGCTGGAGGTTTACCTCTGGGGCATGTTAGTGCAACTGGGTCCCCACTCCCCAGAGACCTAAGGAAAGGGAGTTGGCAGTGACTGGGGTTGGGGAGTGTGGGAGGAGCAGAGCGGGGGATGGTCAGGAAAGGGGTAACGCAGAGCTGTCATAGGGTTTGGGGCAAGGATGTGACCTGGGCAGTCTTGCTTCAGCAAGATCTCTCCAACCACAGCTTGAAGAATAGGCAGGGCAGGGCAGGCCATGGGCAGTTGTACACTGTAGGAGGAGGATGGTGGCACCTGGCATCACAACAATGCAGGAGAGAACTTGAGGATGGAAGAGCAGTTTATGGGGTACAGCAGGCAGGATAAGGTCACCACACCGATGTCGAGGTGAGAGATGAGGATGAGCCGAGTCAAGGCACCACCTGGTCCTGTGAGTCAAACAACACTTGGATGTTGGTGCTATTTTTTACTTTATTTTTATTTTTTTGAGACAGAGCCTCACTCACAAATTCCTGGGTATGAGCCATCCTCTAGTCTCAGCCTCTCTAGTAGCTGGAACTACAGGCGTGCACCACCAGGCCCAGCTAGTTTTTCTATATTTAGTAGTGATGGGGTCTCGCTCTTGCTCAGGCTGGCTTCAAACTCCTGAGCTCAAGCAATCCACCAGCCTTGGCCTCCAGAGTGCTAGGATTACAGATGTGAGCCACCATGCCTGGCTGGTGCCATTTTTTTAACAGGAGGAAACTAGAAGAGCAGCAGGTGGGGGGTGAGGAGAAGTCATGGAGTCTTCCTTTAACAAACCTTCCCTAAGTGCCTGTTCTGTGCTAAGCACTGTTCCCAGCATCTGAGCTGCACAGCCCTGGCGAAGGGAGCTCTCTGTTACAGGGCGAGACAAACCAGGAGAAGCGAGCCAATGGTGAGGAGTCCCGAGCAGACCGGCTGAGTCTGCAGCCTGGAGGACATCTCAGGACACAGCTTGGTGCTTCCATCTGAGCTGGAAATAGAGGCTTAGAATTCAACAGCTTACGGATGGTGACTGAGGCCTCAGGTGGGAATGGGTAGGATGAGAAGCTGGGTGAGAATCTGCCCTATACAATGGGGAGTGTGTATCCGTCTGAACCAAGGGCAAATAAAGAGACGACACACCAGGAGTTTTATATGACCTGTAAGACTAAGCATCAGCTGTGCCTCACATTTCAGGCTATGTGGAATCATGGAACTGATTTCCTTTTTCTTTTCTTTTTTTTTGAAACAGAGTCTCAAGCTGTGGGTAGAGTGCCGTGGCATCTCAGCTCTCAGCAACCTCAAACTCTTAGGCTTAAGCGATTCTCTTGCCTCAGCCTCCCAAGTAACTGGGACTACAAGAGTCTGCCACAATGCCTGGCTATTTTGTTGTTGTTGTTGTTGCAGTTGTCATTGTTGTTTTAGCTGGCCCAGGATGGGTTTGAACCCACCAGCTTCAGTTTATGTGGCCGGCGCTCTACCCACTGAGCTATGAGCACCGCCCTTGGAACTGATTTTATTTCATCCTAATTCAAACTGTTTTCTTCCCTTATTACTAATTTTGTCATTGATCTGTTAAATATTTGGAGGAGCTGAGCTTTCCAGCCTGAAAAGGAGCAGCCTTGGGGATCTCTGTCTCCAGATCAGAGAAAAAAATTGTGCTCTGTGCCCTCAAAACACAAGGCTGAAGATGATGAGAAGAGTCACAGGGAGACTGAATTTGGTTCAGTGAAATAAAGAGCTGTCTCCCAGAGCTGTCTTGTGATGGCAGAGATGACTCTGAAATGTGGTGAGCTCCCCAATGCTAGAGGTATGCAAGTAGGAGCTTTGTACTTGCAAAGGGAGGTAGAGCAGGGCAAAGAGGAGTGGCAAATGAACTCTGGGGCCAGGAAGGTGACCTGGGAGTTAAGACCTTCATGCTCCCCTAGTTGGGTGACCTGAATGAGTCTCTTTCCTTCTCTCAGCCTCTGTTGCCCAGTGACACTCCACCAGATTGTTGGAGATTGGTTGGAGGATAATGCAACTGGGTGCCTTGAAGAAGTGGAAGAGCCCGGATATAAACAGGGAGTTAAGTGTTTAAGCCATACTGCTCAGTTTTGACTCAATCCTTTTTCAAAACAGAAGCCCCAGCAGGGCAGGAAGAGGTGTCACAGACACATTTTGCCAGCCACATTTTGGCCACTTCTTCCTTAGTCGAGAGGTCACCCCCAAACCATCTGACCCTTTCACACTTGGAGCTTTTACTTGAGAGGTCAAACTTCAACCTTCAAAATGAAGATGACTTTCAAGGCTGGAGTTGGATGGAAAAATTAAGCAAAATGCAATTATAATTTCACAGATGGAAAAAAACCTGTTAGAAAAAAAAGATAGTACACTAAAACATTACTTGGTGACCTGGGCTGAGTTTGTGATTTATTTTTCTCTTCTCTTTCTATTCTCTCCAGAGATTCTATAATAAGGAATGCTTAGTTATAGGGGAAAAGAAACCAAAGTTGTGATTTAGAAGTAGACAAAATAAGTGTGCATTAAAAGGCAAAATTAAATCCTTTTTCCAAATTTTGACTAGTGCCCTTAAAATAGTCCAAAAGTTAAACCAGAGCCCCTAGCAGTAGGGCCCAGTCTTCTGGCTCGTTGGAGGCTGCCCCTACCAAAACTCTTTGACAGAGGCTCCTTAGGTGCCAGGACACACATGGTCCTGCCCCCAGCTCAGTGTAGTGATAGAAACATGTAATTTCTTGAAGGAATGTTTACCATGTGCCAGGCTCTGTGCATGGTGCTTCGAATTCATAACTCAACCATTTCTCACAATATGCATGCTGTATTCCCATTTTTACTGACAAGAACACTGAGGTTCAGAAAAGTTAAGTTCAGAAAATAAATGAATACAGAGTTTAAATCCAAGTCAATTTGATTCCAAACCTCTTAAATATTACATTGTACTTTCTTTGCACATAAAAAAAAAATCAATTACTAAAAAACAAGGAGTGCTGTGTAAGGGGTCTACAATCAGAACCCTGAAAATGGAGTCATTAAATTCCCTTGGGGAAAGGAAAGACCAGGGAAGGCTTCTAGGAAGAGGTGACATTTGAGTTGAGCTTTGAAAGAAGAATAAGAATGTACCAGAATACAGCATATAACCTGAAAGAGCGGATGTTCAGTACATTTTTTAATTAAATCAACTAATAAAGGTGTTAATTGAATTTTACAATGGAATAACATAATGCTTAACATTTGCTTCATAATAATCTTTCGTGGAAACAGGGAGTGAAGAGCAGAACAGAGGTATAGATAAACCAAGACTATCCACATGTCACCAATTGTTGAAGTTGGTAATGAATTCATGCCATTTATTATCCTATTTTTTCTATTTTTGTATGCTTGAAAATGCCCATAATAAAAACTTTAAGAAAATGTTAAAATGTTAGAATTAACTATAGCTTGACCTCTAAAGATATTTGAAAGCTAAAGGAAAGAATCTCGTAGACAGAGAAAGGAAGAAAGGGAGAAACGGAAGGAGGAAAGGGAAGGAACAGATGAATGAAGGACGAAGCTCAAAAGAAGAAATTTTATCAAGAAGCAATCTCATTTACAATAGCTGCAAAAAATAAAATATATAGGGATAAATTTAACCGTGGAGGCAAAAGTCCTCTACAGGGAAAATTACAACACACTGGTGAAAGAAACTGAAGTGCACACAAATGGAAAGATATCTCATGCTCATGGATCAGAAGAATCAGTATTATTAAAATGACTACAGTGCCCAAAGCCAACTACGGATTCAGTGCAAATCAAAATCCCAATGACAATTTTCACAGAAACAGAAAAAAAATCCTAAAATTCACAGGAAAACAAACCAACAAAAAGTCAAAGCAATCCTGAGCAAAAAGAATAAAGCTGGAGGCATCACACTACCTGACTTCAAAATATATTGCAAGGCGGCTCAGCACCTGTGGCTCAACAGGCTAAGGTGCCAGCCATGTATACCTGAGCTGACGGGTTCAAATCCAGCCCGGCCCGCCAAACAACAATGATGGCTGCAACCAAAAAATGGCTTGGCGTTGTGACAGGTGCCTGTGGTCCCAGCTACTTGGGAGGCGGAGGCAGGAGACTCGCTTAAGCCCAGGAATTGGAGGTTGCTGTGAGCTGTGATGCCACAGCACTCTACCCAGGGTGACAGCTTGAGGCTCTGTCTCAAAAAAAAAAAAAGAGGTTGCTGTGAGCTGTGATGCCATCCATCCAGGGTGACTGCTTGAGGTTCTGTCTCAAATATATATATGTATATATCAAGGCTACAGTAACTCAAGCACCATGGTACTGGTATAAACACAGACACATAGACCAATGGAACAGAATAGAGGACCTAAAAATAAAGCCACATACTTACAGTCAACTGATTTTCAACAAAGGTGCCAAAAACATATACTAGGAAAAGGATACCCTCTTCAATATATGGTGCTGGAGCCAGATGTGGTGACTCACACCTGTAATCCTAGCATTCTAGGAGGCCGAGGCAGGTGGATTGCTTGAGCTCAGGAGTTTGAGGCCAGCCTGAGCAATAGTGAGACCCCATCTCTACTAAAAATAGAAAAAAATGAGCTGGGTGTTGTGGTGGGCAACTATAGTCCCAACTGCTCAGGAGGCTGAAGAAAGAGGATCGCTTGAGCCCAAGAGTCTGAGGTTGCTGTGAGCTATGATGCCAGCACAGCACTCTACCCAGGGTGATGGAGTGAGATTCTGTCTCAAAAATAAAGAAATAGGCTTGGCGCCTGTAGCTCAGTGGCTAGGGCACCATCCACACGCACTGGAGCTGGGGGTTCCAACCCAGCCCAGTCCTGCTAAACAACAATGGCAAATACAAGCAAAAAAAAAAAATAGCCAGGCATTGTGGCAGGTGCCTGTAGTCCCAACCACTTGGGAGGCTGAGGCAAAAGAATCGCTTAAGCCCAAGAGTTAGAGGTTGCTGTGAGCTGTGACACCATAGCACTCTACTGAGGGTGACATAGTGAGACTCTGTCTCAAAAAATAAAATACATACATACATACATACATAAATAGTGCTGGGAAAACTGAATGTCCATATGCAGAAGAATGAAACGGTACCCCCATCCATCACCATATACAAAAATCAACTCAAAATGGATTAAAGCCTTAAACATAAGACCCCAAACCACTACTAGAAGAAACTAGTAGAAGAAAACACAAGGGAAACACTCCAGGACATTGGTCTAGGCAAAGGCTTTATGGCTGAGACCCCAAAAGCATAGGCAACAAAAATAAAAAGGGACAAATGGGATTACATTATACTAAAAATTTTCTACACAGCAAAGGAAGCAATTAACAGAGTGAAGAAACAACCTGTTGAATGGGAGAAAATATTTATAGATTATTCATTCAACAAAGGACTAATATCCAGAATATACAAGGAATTCAAATAACTCAACAGCAAAAAGAAAACCAAACAATCCCATTAAAAAGTGTGTGTTCTCCCTCATACATGGGGGCTGAAAAGAAAACAAAGCAAAGGATCTAAATATACATTTCTCAAAAGAAGGGATGCAAATGGCCAACAGGTATATGAAAAAATGTTCAACATTACTAATCATCAAGCATATGCATATCAAGACCACAATGAGATAGATATCATCTTACCCCAGTTAGAATGGCTATTATTAAAAGACAAAAAGTAACAGATGCTGGTGAGGATGCAGAGAAAAAGGAACTCCTATACAGTATTAGTGGGAATGTAAATTAGTACAGCCATTATGGAAAACAGTGTGGAGATTTCTCAAAAAATGAAGAATAGAACAACTGTACAATCCAGCAATACCACTGGTGGGTATTTATCCAAAGGAAAATATGTCAGGATACATAGTATCAAGAATCTGAACTTCCACATTTATTGCAGCACTATTTACATAGCAAAGATGGACTCAACCTAAGTGTCCATACGATTCAGTTATTTAAAAAAGAATGAAATCCTGTCATTTGCAGAAACATGGATGGAACTGTAGAACATTATGTTAAGTGAAACAAGTCAGACATAGGAGGACAAATATGAATGTTCACTTATATATGGGAGCTAAAAACAAAACACCACTCCTTGATCTCACGAGGTAGAGAATAGAATGATAGATACCAAAGGCTAGAGCAGGTGTGAGTGTTTGGCAGGGGAGAAGAGAGGTTGGTTCATAGATATGAACGTAAAGTTATATAGAAGGAGTAAGTTCTAATGTTCAGTAGCAGAGGAGGGTGATTATAGTTACAACAATGTATTGCGTATTTCAAAATAGTTACAGGAAATATTTCCAACACACAGAAATGGTAGATAAACACTCAAGGTGACATATATCCTAAATACCCTGACTTAATCCTTATACATTCTATGCACATAACAAAATACCACATGTACCTCATAAATACGTACAAATATTATGTCTCAATACTATTGTAACTGTGGCCACCCATAAGGAAACACGGATCCCACTTTAGGTACAAATCAGGTAATGTTTTATTACACCTGCACAGGTAGACCGCTTCCCCAAAGGGCAAACGGCCCCTAAGTGCAGTACAGGCTGATTTTTATACCCCTTTTGTGCTGATGTGGCAAAGCAAGCATGTACAAAAGCAGAACATGGCTAGTTATAGGGCGGAGTTACAGTCAGGTGGTTAGCTCAGAGGGTTACATGGTGGCGGTTAGCGTGGGGTGGGGCTACAGTCAGAGGGCTGGCACAGGGGGTTGCATCGTGGCAGTTGGCACAAGGACTAACTTGACTCGGGAGACTCAGTAGCTTGGGAAACTCTGCTTGAGTGAGTTTCACCATTGTTTCAACAGCAGCTAGGGAGGTCAGAGAACTCAGAGAACTTCCTTGCCAGAAACCTGTTCTCAGAATTAAAGGGGGATTTGAGATGGATGGGGACTCAGGCTAAAACAGTTAGGGGCCTTTAGAGGTCTTCTTGCCAGGTTGGTTACTACAATACAAAATAAAATAAAAAAGAAGAAATTACAATAGTCTGGTATGGGTTAAAGACCATGAGTTCTGAAATGGGACAGATACAAGTTGAAATCCCAGTTCTGTTTTTAATTTGTGGTGTGAATGTCATGAGTCCCTTGCCCTCTTGGATCTTAATTTATCCATCTGTAAAATGGGGATGACAAAAGCATCCTCTTATTGAGTTTTCTACAGAGTGAGGTGAGACGGTACCTGGAAAGGACTTGGCATCGTGGCTGGCTCTAGGAGTGCCCACTGAACGGCATCTAGTGACCTGACCGCATCTCAATGCAGTGTACTGCAATGCTTCCAGCCCAGACCACCCCCTCAGGAAATATCTCAAAAATAAGATGTCCAAAACCAAGCTTCTGAGTTCACCCCACTGAAAAATGGCCCCTTGCTCAGCCTGCCCCTTGGCATATGTCATTCCAGTCCTTCCAGCTCAGACTAACGACTTCAATATTGACTTTGAGGTGTCTCTTTCTCTGACACAGCCAACACTGGATCCATCAAAAGATCCTCTTAGGGCCAGGCTTGTGGCCCAGTGCTATAATCCTAGCACTGTGGGAGGCTGAGGCAAGTGGATTTCTTGAGCTCAGGAGTTCTGGGCCAGCATGAGCAAGAGAGAGATCCTGTCTCTAAAAAAATAGTTGGCGGGCACCTGCAGTCCCATCTACTCAAGAGGCTGAAGCAAGAGGATTACTGGAGCCTGAAAGTTTGAGGTTGCCGTGAGCTGTGACACTACGGCACTCTACCAAGGGTGACAATGTGAGACTCTGTCTCAAAAAAAAAAAAATCCTTGGGGCAGTGCCTGTGGCTCAGTGGGTAGGGTGCCAGCCCCATATACCAAGGGCAGGGGGTTCAAAACCAGCCTCGGCCAAACTGCAACAGAAAAATAGCTGGGCGTTGTGGCGGATGCCTGTAGTCCCAGCTACTTGGGAGGCTGAGGCCAGGGAATCGCCTGAGCCCAGGAATTGGAGGTTGCTGTGAGCTATGTGATGCCACGGCACTCCACCAAGGGCAATAAAGTGAGACTCTATCTCCACTGGGGGGAGAAATCCTCTAGGCTCTTTCTATACCTATGCAGACTTTTAATACTTTTTACCACCTCCATTGCTCCAATAACCAAGCCCCTTATCACTCACCAGATTTATTGCAATAGCCTCCTAACTGTTTTCCCCAATTTTGCCTGGGCCCTGCCCAGTCTGCTTACAACATAGCAGCCAGAGTGATTATTCTGAAATTTAAGTCAGACCATGTCTCTTGCCTACCCAAAATCTTCCAATGGTTTCACGTCTCACCCAAATTAATGCCAAAGTCCTTATAGTTGTCCAGAGTCCCCATGGTACCTCCCTGACCCATTCCCACCCCTCTCTGCCCAGTTCCAGTCTCACATCTCCGTGGCCTCAGGGCCCTTGCACTAGCTGTTCTCTCCTCCAATACACTCTTTTCCCAGACACCTGCATGGCCTGTAGCCTCATCTCCTCCAGGTCTTGCCTCCAATGTCCCCTCATCAGTGATGACCTCCTGCTAACTTTTTTTTTTTTTTTTTTGAGACAGAGCCTCAAACCGTCACCCTGGATAGAGTGCTGTGGCATCACAGCTCACAGCAACCTCCAAGTCCTGGGCTCAAGCGAGTCTCCTGCCTCCGCCTCCCAAGTACCTGGGACCACAGGCGCCCGCCACAACGCCCAGCCATTTTTTGGTTGCAGCCGTCATTGTTGTTTGGCGGGCCCGGACTGGATTCGAACCCGCCAGCTCAGGTGTATGTGGCTGGTGCCCTAGCCCGCTGAGCCACAGGCGCCGAGCCCTCCTGCTCACTTCTAAAGAACGCCTTCCCTTCTAAAATCACAAAGCCCCTTAAAACACACGCAAATTCTCTCCCCATTCCCTTCTTTGGTTTCATTTTTCTCCTTGGTATTTATCTCCATCTAATCCCCTATTTGTTTAACTTACTTATTATCTGTCTCTCTACCCACAATATAAAGCTCCTAAAAGAAAAAATATTTTGTTCATTGCTCTATCTCCAGTACTAAGAGCATGGGTGAGAGGCTCAAAAGTATTGTTTACATTTAAAAGTGGCCCAAGCAGCTGATGCTGGAGCAGCTAACACTACCCCGATCCCCCCAATTACATAATCTGACCCTGACAGCTCCCACAACCTTCCTTGCACAACAGGACCCAAGTGCCTAAAGCAAACCCTTCCTTTCTAGAGATGGGGCCCAGGAAAAACGCAAGCTCTGGGCTGAAAGGTTAATCAAGAAACTCCTTTGTGCAGGAATTTTAACCTTTTGTGTGCCATGTACCTCTTTGGCAGTGTGGTAGAATCTGTGATTCTTTTAAAATTAATGTTTTGTTTAGTTTTTTTTTTTTTTTTGAGACAGTCTTATTTGCCTGGGCTAGAGTGCTATATTGTCTCAGCCTATCTCAGAGCAACCTCAAACTCCTGGGCTCAAGAGATCCTCCTGTCTCCACTTCTATAGTATGTGGGACTGTAGGCACCTGCCACAATGCCCAGATAGTTTTTCTATTTTTAGTAGAAATGGGGGCTTCAGTTTTATTCAGGCTGGTCTCCAACTCCTGAGCTCAAGCCATCCTCCCACCTTGGCCTCCCAGAGTGCTAGGATTATAGGCATGAGCCACCATCCCTGGCCTAAAATTAATGTTTTAAATGCATAAAATAAAATGCATAGAATTATGATGAAAACAAATGGTTGAAATACAATTGTCACCATAGTTTGAATTTTCATGATACAATGATACATGTGCCTCCTTATTAATGGAGTAAATAACAACATCCAGCAATAGGTCTAATACCCAATATAATTTCAAAATGGTAATTATTGGGAATGATATTTCAAGGTTATCTACCACTACTGGAATATGATTTCACAGACACTGTGAATGCTGCTATGAGTCACTGCCTACATTAACCCTGGAGGAACAAAAGTAAAGTTTTTTTTTCAATCAAAGTTTGGTAAAGATAAAGATGTACTAATATTTCCCCATCAGATTTATGTCCTGCCTGAAATTCTCTCTTCAGAGTTCTTGGGTGTCCCTGGGCCCAAGGGAGATACCCTGCTCTAGAAGAGGTTTGGAGCTGGGGCTGGGAGGCTAAGTCACTCACTTCGCTGTGTCACCTTGCACAAGTCCCATCTTTCCCCATCCATACAGTGAAGGTAATGATCTATTTGTGCTGTCCACCCTGGAGTCTGAGCTCATATTCACTAAGCACTTCCTGGGGAGACCACCACACACAAAGAGGATGAGGCCTCTAGTGACCTGGCCCATATTGCCCCGCTCTGAGCAGCTCAGACAAACGAGATGAGGGCAGGACTCATATATGGGTAGAAGGTGAGCAGGATCCAGACAGGCTCAAGGAGCTCTGGGTGTCCAAAAGTGGGAGAAGCCTGGCTCTGCACCTGTAGCTCAGCAGCTAGGGCGATGGCCACATACACCAGGGCTGGTGGGTTTGAACTCGGTCCCAGCCTGCCAAACAACGACAACTACAACAACAACAACAACAAAATAGCTGGGCGTTGTGGCAAGTGCCTGTAGTCCCAGCTACTTGGGAGGCTGAGGCAAGAGAATCACTTAAGTCCAAGAGTTTGAAGTGGCAGTCCTCAGAGAGGGTGTCTCAGGCACAGCAAGGCTCAGGGCTGGAAAGTACAAGAAGATGGATGTCCATCACTTGGGGAGCTGAGTGGGCCCCTGAGGGAGGATGGAGGAGAGAAGACACAGCAGTGTTTTTCACTCTGATGAACCAGCCTGATTTTTAGGACACTCCCTGGAAAGTACAGGGACGGGTACAGGGCGATGCTTGCTCCCCTTCCCTCGCTGAATCCCTGTCCACGCCTCTCAGCGCACTGAGAGCCATCAAAATGAGTGATGGAAAGCTAATAACAGCCACTTGGGTCTGAGGCGGGACCTTGTCTCTCTCTGAGGGCTCTCCAGCAAGGACAAGTGCAGGACAAAAGCCGCCTCCTCCCCTCATTAGCATCATACAGAAAGCCGGCCAGCCGCCTCCCTGCCTGCACTCCGCAGCCCAGCAACTGGACCGGCCTGCCCAGCTTTGGCTGAGCCCCAACCCAGCAGATGTGGACCCTGAAGGGGCCCAGGACCAAAAACACCCACCCGTCCCCGATAAAACCACACCAGGCAACCACCAACTGTCCGGCCCGCCCCTCCCGGCCCCGCCCACCTGTAGGCCTCTTCTCACGTTGACTCCAGAAGTCGCTGCAGCAGCTAAAAAGCCAAAGGGAGCGAGAGAAAGAAGTATACAGTCCTTGACTGGCGACTTCTAGGGTGATAGAATCTGAGGATCTTAGAGATCTCAACTTCTACCCGTGGCCAGAGCCCCAGAACGGAATTTGGTATCACAGACCAGGACAAACCGAGCGTGTTGGCTTCTGGTTTAGACTGCTGCCCTAGGAAGTGCTGTCAGCAGACAGTAGAGGGGGCACTCCTAGAGTGAGCGCGGTCAGTCAGGTAGCACATCAGGCTGTAAGATATGGCCTCAGACGGTCCTGGGGAGATTGGCAGGGGCTGGGGCTGGGAATGCCTGTGTCTATTCAGGGGTAATGGAGGGGGGCGTGGGAGTGATGGGGAAGCCCGATAGCCCATTGAACAAAGTGGCTCCTGGGGGATTGTCGGGGAGAAGGGCGGAGCGCTGAGAGAACGAGCCTCCGCAGCCTGTGTGGGAACAGCCAGAGGGCAGAAGGCCCAGCCCCCCCTGGAGATCCCGCATAGCCTGGGACACGGGAGCACGGTGGGTCCCAGGCTGCAGAGGGTAAGCTGGGAAGGTCTGAGGCCCGTGGGCTCCCAGGGCTCAGCTGGCTGGGCTGTCACCAAGCATGGGGTGGGAAAGGGTTTTCTGACCTGGTCCCGTAGCTCTACTGGGTCTCAGAAAGACAGGGGTCTTCGGGGACTTGGTCATGGGGTGGCAAGGGGGTGGGGGCTGGGCAGGGGCAGGTGATGTTATCTTCGGATCACCATCTGTATAACTGAGACTGAGTCTCTCCTGACTTATTGTTCCTCCTCTAAATCAGAGAACTCATGAAATAACATATAGCCAAACCTGCCCTCCCCACAGGGTAGGGGTTGGGGTCCTCCCCATATTTCCCCTCAGAGGAGTCCTGCCCTAATGACCTGAAACTGTGTGGTGCTTATCTGTGGTGATTATGGCAATATTGGGGTGCTCCCCTGCTATGAGGTCCAGGGGCTGGCTCCTCTAACATGGAATCCCAGTTAGACTTCTCTTGTAGCCACTTTACCTGGGGCAAATCAATTTCTCTGACCTCAGTATTTCATCTGTAAAATGCATACAGGATTCTTGGGAGGGATGAGTGGGATGGCAGCTGTGAAAGCACAGCCCAGAGACATAAACAGCAGAGTGCAGGTGATGCTATACGTAGGTGACACACACCTCCTTTTTCAGCCTCCCAGGTCTGGGTTCTGGAGGGCTCTTAGCCTCACTGTACCAAAACTTGTTCTTCAAAGAAGATTTGCATAAAATCTCTTTACTCTAACACATCAGCAGCCTTGAAGACACATTTCCCTGGGGTATAAGGAATTGTAATGGGAATGAAGTAGGATGGTGAGACAGGTGAGTGGGTTGGGGAAATAGGCTAGGGAAAAGAAAGCTGATTGGGCAGTGCCTGTGGCTCAAGAAGTAGGGGGCAGGTCTCATATACTGGTAGGGGGGGGCGGGTTCAAGCCCAGTCCTGACCAAAACTGCAAAAAAAAGAAAGCTGATTAAAGCTTGGTGGAAGGGGGCGGTGTACTTCTGAGCTCCCTGCCCTCAAGTTCTAGGGTCATAGAATCATAGTCTAGCTTCTCTCAAATATATCTTGCTCTCTGACTCTGGAAGCAAGAAACCAATCTTCCCCACCTCTTGCCTTATGTTCATTATGCCCTGCTGTGGGTGGCTGTGGTTCTCTGCCTCCTCACTGCTTCTTTACCTCCACTCAGGCCACCCAAAGGACCCCCAAAACACAGATCTGACCATCCTCCTGCTTGTTCACAACCCTCCCTGATTCCCCACCACTCAAACCTTATCAGCCACCCAATAGCTTCCAAAGCACATCCTACCCTTTTCCAGTGCTACACCTCTGTCCAAGTTGTCCTTGCCACCCAGAGTGTCATTCTCCTCTTCACACACCTGACAAATTTCAATTCATCCTTTGAGAACCAACTGCTTCTAGGGAACCTTCCATGCCCCCTAAGGTGAGTCAGACTCCTTCCCTGGCTGACCTCTAGGGCAGCATATAACACAAGGCTGCAGCTACTCAACTGATCTGTGTCCCCAGCACTGCTGTGCCCAGCAAAGGAGACAATGAGTATATAGTGACTAAATGGATTTGAGAGGCTAAAGCTACATTACAAGTATGGTAGCCACTAGCCACATGTGGCCCTTTAAACTTAAGTAAATCGAAATTAAAGTTACTTTAATGATAAAAATTCATTTACTCAGTTGCACTAGTCACGTGTCATATGTTCGAGACAACCTACTGATTGTGTCTATGATATTGGACAAAGCAGTTATCAGACATTGTCATCATCACAGACAGTTCTGCTGCATGCTGACCTAAGGGGCAGGGGGTGATGGAGTACTGGGAGATCTAGGTTCCAGCTCCAGCTTAGCTCCTAGCACTTGCAGAGTTTACACAAGCCCTTTGCCTCTCTGAGCCTCAGTTTCCTCATCTGTGCTGCCCATCCCCCATGCCATGCAAGGCCAAGCGCAAAAAGTGTTTGACAAGGACATTAGATTGATTCTATGATCCCACAGTTTTTGATCAGGCCTGAGTGGACAGAGAAAGCAGCTGGACAGGTAGAACCCTGCTGACTGGAGGCGAGAGACCCACCTGCCACCTTTAGGCTCCGGCAGTTCCAGAAAATGACTCAGAGCCCAAAGCTTATCCAGTGAGCCTCCTAGGAAGGCAGGCCCCGCAGACAGCATGGCCAGAGTGCCTCTCTCCACAGGATTAAACAGGCCTGTGTTGGCCTGACAATCCCAAACTCATCCCTCCTGAACGCAGAGAGGGTCCCCAGCAGGGCCTGGGGGAAGAGGCAGCGCAGGGGCTAGGAGGGCAGCGTGGAGAGGAGAGTCAGAAATGCGCTATCAGCACTGCCCGTCCTCCCCACTTCCTCTCTTCGAACGGATCACATCCTGTTATTGTGTGGACGGAGAAGGCCCGAAGCCAGGGAGGGAGGCAGAGCTCGGACCAAACCAGTGGGGAGAGGCCAAGAAAGAAAGGAGGAGCCAGAAGGAACATGACAGCAGCCCAGCCCTGCCTGACCCCAGCTGCTATGGCAGGAGGATGGCACCCCGAGGGAGGACCAGCATTCTGGGACAGCTTACATTGCCACTGAGAGAAGATGCTGGGGCTTGGGACAGAAAATGGCACCAGGAAGCCTTCTCCAGCCACCTCCACAGGCTCCTTCAATCCAGCAAATGTTTACTTGGGGCCTCTATGCCAGAGCTGGGTCTCCAATGGACACCCCGGGCCTCTCCCTTGCATAGCACTTGCCTCCAGGGTTGTAATACTTTGTATCCATTCCCCACACCCTCTTCCTCCCAGCCTCTGAGCCCCTCTTCCCCCCCCCCAATAGGCTGGACCCTTGCTGGTTCCCCAGCATTGCTCAGCATGGGGCAGGCCAGAGGAATTCCTGGTACTGTGAATGACTCATGTTCCTGCATCCTCCTCTTCCCTCTTTCTCTCTCTTCTGCCTAAGTCAGCCCTTACCCCAGTCTCATTTCCAGGAATAGTTAATGGCTGTTTTCTATAACACACAAGCACCTTACATATACTATTTTGAAGTCCCATGACAGTCATGAAAGACAAGTGTTAATAACTTCATTTAACAGATGAAGAAACTGAAGCACAGAGATCATCTGGTACACAGATTGGACCAAAGTCACACTGCTGATACAATAAAGTAGCAGTGCCAGGACTCAAACCCAGGTGACTCTCACCACAAAGCCAGACTCTTTCCAAGGCACAGCTGCCTTTTCTGTTCACTCCCTCTTGTGCCACTCCCATCTTGATTTGATACCACATTGACCACCCTCACCGTCCATTGGTCCTGTCCTCGGACCAGGCCTGCTGGTGGGGGCCAGCTCTGCAGAGCACACGCTGATTGCTCCTGGTCCTGACAGATAGCTGGGGCAGGCTGAGCTCTGTCTCCCCCTATCGCCCAGGCCTATCTGCTGTCAGAATACCAGCCACTTAGTGCCATCTCTTCTTTCTTTCCCGAGCAATAGTGAGCACTAGCTCTGGACTCAGACCTGAATAAAGTGCTAGGTGATTTTGGTCAGGCCTCTTCCACATAATGAAGGGGATGCCCTGGGTGTTTTTTTTTTTTTTGAGTCAGAGTGTCACCGTCACCCTGGGTAGAGTGCTATGGTGTCATAGCTCATAGCAATCTCAAACTCCTGGGCTTGAGCAATCCTCTTGCTTCAGCCTCCTGAGTAGGTGGGACCACAGGTGTGTGCCACAATGCCTGGCTAGTTTTTCTATTTTTGGTAGAGACATGGTCTCACTCTTGCTCATGCTGGTCTTGAACTCCTGAGCTCTAGCAATCCACCTACCTTGCCCTCCCAGAGTCCTAGGATTACAGGCATGAGCCCCTGCACCCAGCCTCCCTGGGTAATTTTAATGACTGCTGAGCCTCTGTTGCTGGACACTGTGTCCAGCACCATGGCCTGTGTCCCCAATGGTACTTGCTTGGGTCACAAGGGCAAGAGGGCCAGGAGTGTGATGGCTTCTGGGGAACAGTTAGTTGTTTTGCAAACAGGGAAGGGGGTGTGGGCAGGCATGAGGAGGCCAGGCTGCCCTGAGCAGACCAGATAAACAGTCCCTGATCTTCATCACTCCACACCTCAGCCCGCCCAGCCCCAGTGTGATAGCCAGCCACTGCAGCCGGCAGAGGAAGCCCACCCCCCTCCTCCCTCTCCCCAGCAGCAAAAGTAGCCCCTGGGCAGAGCTGTCCATGTGCCTCCCCACCTGTCCCAGACCTTGATTTTAGGCAAGGGACAGTGGAGCTGCTATCTTTGTAGGAATGACCTTGCCTCCCAATCATCTCCAATCTTCAATTCCATGCTGGCCTCAGAACTGAGCAGGAGAGTCCACAGTCTTCATTCAGCAGATATTGAAAGGGACCTGTGCCAGGTCTATCAAAGGGCACTAGAGGTGAAAAGATAAATCACACGTGGCCTCACCTGAAGGAGCTCGTGCATCAGTGGTGAAGCAGACAAATGTTAGCACAGAGTGAAAGGGGCCACAGAAAAGGTGAGCCTGAGGGGGCACCCAGGAGCCAGCTGACACCATAGAGTCAGCCTGGTTTCCTGAATGCTAAAGACAAGCTAACCAAATGAAAGGAAGGTGGGAACACAGGATGTGTAGACTGCCCTGGGAAAAAGGCAGCAAAAGGTGCAAAAACTGGAAGGTAATTATAGAAAAGAATGCAGTTTGAAACAGAAAGAAGGGCAGTACCTAAGAGCAAGAAGAACAAAAGAGTGCTGGGGTAAGACTAGACAGATGGGCACGGCCATCTCAGACAAAACCCCAGGACTTGGCCCTTTCCCTGCAGAAGGACCGTGCAGTCCTGGGAGGTAGAAGGTAGGGTGAAGACCCTATACTGTCGGTCACTGTGGGGTGTGAGGCCCTGGAGAGGCTTTTCTTCTCTGGGTCACAGCCTCTCCATTTGGGGATGTAGACATGAACTCAGATGGCCCCCCAAAACCAGGCCAGCCTGGGTATTCTGTAGTGTCATGGCGTCCGTCTTGGTGATTACAGAGTTCATAGGTTCTTTCTGACCTCTTCATGTGTAACACCTCATCCTTTCCTGGGAAAAGTTCTTCTGGAAACCTGGTTCTCCCCTCCTCCCACTCTTCAGTCCACATAGTCTGGCTGCTGCCCTTTCCCCTCCACTGATGCTGCCCTCACCCAGGGCATTGGAGACCTCCATGCTGCTTCTATACCCAGTCAACACTGTCAGGCCTTTTCTAGCTTGACTGCTCAGCTGCACTGGGCTTGGATAACCAGTTCATCTCAAATGTCCTTCTGCTTTAGTCTTAGAAACACCACACTCTCTGTTTTTCTCCCACCTCTCTGACCGCTATGTCTCAGTTTTTTTCTCAAGCCCTTCCTCATGCTGCTCTAGCCTGTGTGCACAGGCCACACCTTGGGCCCAGGGCCCTGCCACGGCCACCACCATGACGCATAGCCAACTCACCTAAAACTAAATCTCACTATCCTATCTACCCAGGAGCCTCATTGCCCTGGGCCAGGAGAAGCATGCTTGGGGTTTTCCCCCAAGGCCCCAAGCCCTGTTTGCCTTTGCCCTCGGAGCTATGGTTGGAAGTGCCATGAGCACAGGGACAGTCACGTTAGAGCCTGGCAAGATGAGGATGAGCAAGGTTCACTGCAAAGGTGCCAAGGTTATCTGAAGGTCCTTGAATTCTCTTCTTGGCATAGCTTTTTTCCCCTTAATACTAATGACTTTATACTTTATAGCACAATAGACATGCTTATTAATAGTTTTGTGTGTCTGTGTGCTTACTTGACTCCACTGCTAGAATGTGGCTTTACTAGAACAGGAAGCTTTATTTTGTTCAATGCTCCATCCCCAGGACCTAGGACAATATTTGGCCCATAGAAAGTACTCAATAAATATTTGCTAAAAATATAAAAATAAAATATTTCCTAAATAAGAAGGGAAAAAGGGGGATTAGAGGAGAGAGAGGGAATGGGAGGAAAGAAATAAACTTCATCAGAAGTATCTGCCTAATCTACTGAGGTCTTCCAAACAGTTCACAGGCTCATATGGAGTAGCCTTTCCCAGATCTACAGTCCCTGCTTCTGAACCATATTCCCATTCTGGAGCCTCCAGGGAAGCCCCCCAGGTGACAGGGCACCTATGCCAGGGCCTCCACTTTTTTTTTTGAGAAAGAGTCTTACTTTGTGCCCTGGGTAGAGTGCTGAAGCATCACAGCTCACAGTAACTTCAAACTCTTCAGCTCAAGCAATCCTCTTGCTTCAGTCTCCTGAGTAGCTGGGACTACAGGTACCCATAACAACGCCCAGCTAGTTTTTTAATTTTTTTAGTCAAGACAGGGTCATGCATCGCTTGAGCCAAAGAGTTTGAGGTTGCTGTGAGCTATGACACCACAGCACTCTACCAAGGGTGACAAAGCGAGACTGTCTCAAAAAAAAAAAAAAAAAGACAAGGTCTCACTTTTGCTCAAGCTGGTCTCAAACTCCTGAGCTCAGGTGATCCACCTGCCTTGGCCTCCCAGAGTGCTGGGTTTAATGGCCTCCAAAGCTGTCACCCTGCCCCTGAGCCCCCAGTCCTCAAGAGCCAGGTGTGGAGCCATAGCCTGCTTTGAGTCATCAGGGAAATTATGATACATGCAACTGCCCTAGCCAGGGAGCCGATCCCAACAGGAAGAGGGATACCTACCAGGGCTACCCCAAGCTAAAAGTATAGATGCATGCTGCTTAGGAGAGAGGCCCCCTCTGTGAGGCCTGGTAGAGGGAAAGGAATGGAAACGCTATGGGGGAAATTTCTCTCCCTCCCTGGCCCCCCAGTCCTGCCCTTGGGGTGGGGTGGACTAAGACATAGCTGAGTCCCTGAGGCTCCCCCACTTCAGGGCAGACAAGTTCTTGCCATGACTTTCCTTTTAATGTCCCAAGTCTCAGGCCTAGATACAAAATGCAAGCACAGAGATCAGGCCCTTTTGTAAAACTTTTATTTAGAAATCTTCCCAATATAGCCTTATATATATACACACATCACCACCACCACATGGGGTTTTTTGTTGTTGTTGTTTGTTTGTTTGTTTGTTTTTTTTGCTAAAGAGTCACACACCCACAGTGTTGGCCTCTAGGCTGTACAAAGGTCAAGGTACCTGGAGCGGTTACTCCTCTTCTGCAGAAAAATGCAGAGACCAACGCAACTCGTCACATACAGTACAACATTGACGGAAAGTGCTGGGCCTGCCCACAGAATTAATGAGCTATGTACATGGGCAGGGGGCAAGCCTTCGGCAGAGGCTCGGCAGAGGGTCACGTACCATTGACATCACAAGTACGGCTAGACCCACTCCCAAAAGACCGGAACAGTTGACTATAGATTCTGTGCCCTTTGCTTTAACTTGGGAAAAGAATAGAGGTTGTACCATCTTGTCATTTAACACTAAAAAAAAAGAATATGAATTTTTCTTAAAAGATGTGATTCCTTTCAGTTGTTACATTCATCTTAGTGCTCCTAAATGTTATTTTTTCTCACCTTTGCATTTTTTCCCTTTGTACAGATACCACTCTTGGAATGTTATATTTCTTTGTGAAGAAGGAGGAGGCAGAGGAAAGAAGGGCAGGGGGTATATGTGGAGCATGAAAATAAAAATTGGGGGTCTTCTTTAATTCTTTCTAAGACCTAGAAGTCTTGCCCTTCCCTATTCAAGTCTGTTAGGGGTAGTTGATTACATTTTACACATTCTGCCATGTTCCCATCTGTTCCATTCTTATTCCTATCCCTCTTTGTTTTGGAATGAGATAATTAATTTCTGTTTGGATGATGATCTGGAGAAATGAGGACATTTCAGATAATTCAGGCAAAAGTAGTTTATAATCTAAATTGCTCAAATGCTGTGCAATGCAGCAGACTGGCCCACTGCCTCTGTCCTGGACTAGGACCAGGAAAACCCACTGCAGGATTGGTATTGAGGGCAACAGAGCTATTTGTGTCTCAAAGTAATTTTACTTTCATGAGTCCATCCAGTCCACCCCACAGCATGAGAGACAGGCCAGGCCAGGTTACTTATGTGACACTGACACTGGGAGAGATGCCTTATCCCAGTCATACAACAAATCTGAAACAACAGGGAACTGGAAACTTGAGTTTTTGACAGAACAGAATATGTGATCCACCTTATAAAGCCATCCACCCATCCACAGTGGCCACTTTTCATTCCCAAGTTGAACTGATCCAATGGGAAACAAACATAGCCTTAGAGTCTAGAACAGCTGCTCCATCTTTAGACCAACAGGACTCCTCACAGGATCTTCCAAGCATTGGGAAGGAACTCACCCTAGTGTTCACCAACACAATCTGGGCATCGGAGATGGGATGGAGTGTCAAGAGTGCCTCAGGGTTAACTATCTTGCCCCGGTGCCCAAGAACTGGCCCTGACAACTTAAAAGGAAGTGGGGGCAGAGATCATTCTCTATCTGCACATGGCTGAACTCAAGACCCCATCACCGTGAGGGGCTGCGCTGAAACTCAGCTTTGAGAGGGGCTTCCAGGACAGCCACTGTCAAGAGTTGCTGCATGGGAGGACAGAGCCATAAAGTATCTTCCCTCTGACATCAAAGGGAAGGGGCTGATGGGAGGGGGCTGGGATGACTTAGGGCATAATGACAGACATATAGGACTTCTGTGAAGTTTGTCCCAGGGGCTTGGAATGTAGGTCACAGGCAAGCCTAGCCTTAAGAAAACCATCATCCCACCATCTGTATTGACACAGGAAATAAACAAGGGAGCAATGGTTCACGCTACAAAAGGATTCTTCACTTTACAAAAGGACTTGCGGTAGTTACTTCTTCAAAAGACAAAGGATAAGGATTTGATTTACAAAACTTTCGTGTATAATTTTTGGAGGGAGACACTCCTATTGCATTAAACTGAACTCCCAAGCACACCCTTGAGAACTGAAAGCTGCATAATCAAGGGGTGTTTAAGGTTCTGCTCAGTGAATGTGCCTATGTTTGGGTCTTGGCCAAGGCCTGGTCTCTGATTGGATCTCCTTTGCCCTAGAAGTGGGGACCCTGGGGTCATATTGAGACCTAAAGATTCCACCAATAACTTATGTCAAGCAAAAATCCCAAATGCAAAGAACTCACAGGACAGTTTGTGCTCAATTCAGAACAGAGACCAGACCACTAGCAAACAGATGTCCTAGACCAGGGAAATCATTGTGAGCAGCCAAGAGAATTCACAGACAGGGCTGCACATTCACAATCAACACCAACATACAACCACCACTATGAACGTGATGTATACAGCAGGTGAAACACACATGCCCAAAATAGCTCCCACTAATGTCACTCTAATATCATTCTTCCTTTCTCTGCCTTCACACAAAGCCCAACCGGGCACACTCAAGGATGCAGAATTGGTCCCCACAGCCACAGGATTAGGAAGGCAAGTCTCAGTGGGGAGACAGCAGAGCTTTGGTCCCCAGGGCAAGAAGTAAGGGCTACTGGGTTTTCTGACCCTTTGGCCCAGCTAGTTGAGAGCAGGCTGTCCACTGGCCATCTTCTCCAACCAGGCCCTGAAGAAGGCACCTCGAGGCTTGTGACTGCAGCAGCTGGCAAGCTAGATGGATCAACATGGGCCTGGGTGAAGATGAGGCTCAAGAAATGAGCAGCTATTGGGTACCTATGTGTTTGGATAGAAGTGGCCAAAGAGCCACCCGAGCCAGCTTGGGAGGGACCGAAGGCAAGGCAGAGGCTACTGGATGCCTCAGATGAGAGCTGACAACCCCAGGTCTCATCAAAGTCAGGGCTCCCAGACTCTAGGCCAAAAGCAGTGATTCTTGAGCATCATAGTTAGGAAGTTTTAGGGATTAGGGGAAGGGAAAGACCGTGCCGTCTTCATAAAAAGTACCTACCACTTTGCTCCATTTTTCTGTTCTCCCACTGAGACAGGAAACAAAGCCAGCCCCAAGGTCAGTAAAGTCTTCCCGAAAGTTCAGACATTAAGGAAAGTTCACTAAGTCCATTGTCCTGCTTCAGAGCTGCCCAATTCTTATCCCACCTGCCCTGCAGCCCACTATCCCAGGGACCTAACGGCACCCTCCTGGCTGACACGGGTGGCCCAGACCCATCACCGCGGGCCAGCTCCATCAGTGGTAGGCAGCATGGCCGGATGGAGGCTGCGGGCCGTGTGCTTGGGTGCCGGCTCCTCTGTGTAGCTGTCCGGGCTGGCTGCCCCATCCAGGGAGCTGCCACAGCTGGAGTTGGGGGATAGCACGTCCTGTAGGAGGTCATCTGGGGGTGCACCACCCCCTCCCCCACCTCCACTCCCGCCAGCCCCCACCACAGGGTCCTTGCCAGGCTTGGCCCGCTGGGTGCCCTCTTCCTCCTGGTCATTCAGCAGCTTGGCCAGGAAGTTGATGTACTTCATAGCGAGGCGGAGGATCTCATTCTTGCTGAGCTTCTTGTCTGGGGGGTGAGTGGGGATCAGCTTACGGAGCTCAGCAAATGCCCCGTTCACATTCTGCTGCCGCCACCGCTCCCGGCTGTTGGTAAAGATACGCCGCACGACTTTGGTGTGGGGACCTAGAGGTTGGGAGAAGAAGGGTTAGCAAAATGGCTTGGAGCTCCCCAAAGGAATCACCATCCATCAGGAAATTTGGGAATCCTAGAATGCGTTCTTTACTTTTACTTAGATAACATCCAAGTTTTCTTTTAAAATCAAGTTCCTATATTTCCTCCTCTGTGAGAACTTCCCCCAATCCCTGCAGATAAATCTAACTAACCACCACAGTCCTACAATCCCTGATCTCCTTCACTCTTGATTATTACTTATGTTTCTGAGCTTGTCTCTCTCTCTCTCTCTCTCTCTCTAGGCTGTGAGATATTTGAGGTCAGGGACCATGTGTCATTCATTCTTTCCTTCCTTAACTTATTCACTTGTGCCAAGAGGCCTATTTATAGCACTATTTAGGAAGACAGATTTTGGAGCCAGACTTTCTGGGTTCAGTTCCTGACCATTTGACCATTCCTGACCAGTGACTCCAGGGAAGTTATATAAATGCTCTGGAAATGCCTGAGTTTCATAGAAAAAGGGCTGGGGAAGCCTTTTCTGAGGAAGTGGAATTTATAAGGCAAAAGCTCAAGATTACAGAAGAGCCAGCTAAGCACAGGAAGGGGAGAGGAAGAAGAGGATCTAAGCAGAGAGAATGGCACATGCACAGGCCTGAAGTGGGAGCCAGTCTGGATGGAGCACAGCCTGCAAGATCAGAGTTGGCAGGGTCCAGATTGCACAGAGGTCTGCAGAAGGTCTGGGGATTTTATCCTAAGGGTGATGGAAAGCACAGAATAGGAGCTTAGTAAATGTCTGCTATGGGGAATGGAGGGGAGAGCAAAGACCAAGCAGAAAGGCTCTTACCCCCAGGAGAGGAGTGAAGAGACAGCCATGCACAGCCTGTGGCTCTAGGCAGGCTTCCAAGGGCTACCTCATTCTCCCCATGTCTACATAGTACTGATTATAGCTTGGTCCAATAGTCATTAGCATTCCATGTACGAAAACTTATACCAGCACACATGTATCAAGCCCCTATGATGTGCAAAGTGCTACGTTAAGTGTTCAAGCCAGACTTAGTATTCCCAAAGCTAAAGGAAGATAGAGGAGGGCCCTACCAGTGCTGAATGCCTTGGCTGAGAAGACATCTTCCTTCCCTAACACCAAGGTACAGAGCCAAGCTCACACTGTCCTCAGGAAGTTCTGAGCATGAAGGAATTGCCAGTCCTAGAATATCTATCTGCCCTCTTCCAGTAACACCTAGAACTAAACCTCAGAATGTAGAGGTCTGGGTGGGGGAGAGGGAAAAGGACCAGCTAAGACCTCACCTAAATCTCACTGCTCATTTCACAGCTAAGGAGACTGAGGTTAGAATGAAGGTAGACCTTGCCTCAGTGGTCATTCTGCAACCCAGCATATCTATGCCTATACTTCCTACTTGATCATCTTTCTCTCTCTCACATGCACAGGCACACTCACACAAACATGCACACACACACACACACCATTTGTCCCCAGGCAGGATCACTCATCCCCTGCTCCCAGTGCCTCTGAAGCTTGTCTTTCCAACCCCAGCAGACTCTGGTTCAGCAGCCTTTTTGTCAAAGGCCAAACTCAGGCTGGGAAAAACACAGCACACCTGTTGGACCGTCTGGCCCTGCTTGCCCCAAAGGAAATAATTTGCTATTTTGGGGCCTCCAGGTCAAAGGGAGGAAGTCCCTCAGCTATGACATAGGGACCACCAGTCTCTGCACCCTGGCTAATGCTGGTGACGTGAGGGAGCATCTAGTTGGGGAGGGAGACACTATGATTGCTGTCACAGAAAAAGAGATAAACAAGGGTGGTCAACTTATTCCAAAGCTTAAGATGAGTGCTGTGAGAGTGGTAGAGTCAGCTGTGTGACCTCAAGCAAGCTGCTTGACCTTTCTGAGCCTTGATTTCCTCATCTGTGAAATGCAAACAACAGTACTGACCCCGGGCTTGTGGTGAGAATTGATAAAACTTGATCACACAAAGTCCATGGCACAAGGTAGGTGTCCAATAAATGGTACCAATTATTGTACTTACCTGCCCCTCCATCCCTACCCTTTGAACCATTCCCAGAAGATTGTCAGCAATGTGCTGGGTACTAGGAGTACCTCAGTCTTATGAAAATGCAGATAAAATCTCCATGTTAAGGTGATCTCAGTCTCTGGTGGAGAGGGGCTGACCACCTCTGAAAATCTCATTGTTTTTTATCGACAATCTGAGAGAAAGCTATTATTGTTCCCATTTACAAATGAAGAAACTGAGGTCCAGAAAAAATTCAGCAACAGAAATCACATCAAGTCCTGCCTCTAGATCTTGCATTAGTTTCTATTCCATCGACTTTTTTTAGTTCAATTTATACTCCAAAGTCCCATGGACATATCCTGCACTCCCACATCCTCCCTTTCGCTTACATTTTTGCCTTTTCCTCTCTAGCTGCTTCCCGGATAACTCCCCCTTCTTTGTACCTGCCTCTTTCCTAAGTCTGTTGATCCTTCCAGCATCCTCTGCTTCTCTGGCCCAGTCCTGAGTAGGTGCTCAGTAAATATTGCTAACTTTTATGGATGACAGCTTTGCTGCAAACACCTACCACCCATGCCTATCTCCTCTGCCTATTGCAAAATATGCCTGTTCCCTGGGGAACTTTAGAGCTGGTCCCATTTCCCATTTGGTACACCTACCTACCCTAGACTGGAGTACCTTCATCTGATCTAGCAGCACTGTATCCCCAGCACCCTTCTCTCTCAGCTCTACATACTTGTGCCCCAGGCTGGATGAGTCTTTTAAGGTCTCTTCTGTTGTCTGGACTATAGCCCCCTCCTCTCCAGAACACCAAAGAGGGCTCAGTCCAGCTCCAGAAGCTTCAGCTCCATATACACATCCCTTTTGCCAGCTAAAAGCACAAATCTCAGCTGGGCTCTAAAACCTCAGGTCCCCTTCCTACAGGCGCCCCAGGCTGCCTCCAGGCAGAAGTCCTCAGGCCACTTGTCAGGCAGAAGCCTTAGGAGCACCAGGGATTTCCTTAAAGTCCCTCAGCTCTAATGAGCCCGCTCTCCTACCCTTGGTGGTGGAACCCATCTACTACATCAGGTTAACCCTGGGAAGAGGGTGAGGGTCCTCCAAGTCTCCACTCATCCAACCTTCCCTGCAAGTTTAAGGCCAAAGAAAATTCCAGCAGCTCACAGTAGCAGTGTTGAGACTTTTGTCAGGGAATCCAGGGAACAGAGTGGAATCTATGATATCAGGAAGAAAACTCCAATCTCAACCCAAAATGCACTCCCAAATGCAAGGAAGCCCTTCAGTGTAGGGATCTGGGAGTAAACCCTTAAAAATACAATTCCAGGCAGAAAGCAGACACCAGGCAGAAAGGGAATCCCTGAGGGTCAGTGCCTAGAGTCAGGAGGCAGCATGCACCTCTGCCCTCCCCTGGGATCCTTGCCAAAATGCAGAAATAAAACTTAAGAGTAGACACTAGGATGGACTCTGAAGGTTTGGGCTAAGCACCGCTATGATCCCTTTCCCATGCCCCCTCTTCCTAGGACTTTGAGTGTGGCCCTCCCAAACCTACCATGACTTTACCTAGTCCCAGCTCAGTTGCAGGGTGAAGGGTTTCAGCAGTTTGGGGGCCCAAGGTGACCTGCCCACTTTGTGAGACACCTACAGAGTAGTTCCTAGTGCTCCCTCCTGCACAGGGCTCTAATCAGCATGAGGGACAGATAAAAAGGTGGGAGGAGGTAGACTCACCATCAGTAATCTCCATCTCATAGGGAGAGGGTCTCCTCTTCACTCGGTTGTTGGTGGTGAACATAGGAAAAGCATCAGGCTCCCCAAAGAACCCACTGGGGAAGGGAACACGCAGCAAGATCATATATTGGGTGAAGAAAGAAGCT
Organism: Arctocebus calabarensis; assembly: GCA_963573935.1. NCBI lineage: Eukaryota > Metazoa > Chordata > Mammalia > Primates > Lorisidae > Arctocebus > Arctocebus calabarensis. The sequence continues at coordinate 60,126 of CAUYON010153351.1, read as the reverse complement.
ACTTAGGGATCTTCCTTACATATCTTGAGGCCACCATTTCCACACACACACACCCAGGACAACCCTGTGCTCTTCACATTTGCACTGGGGATAGATGAAGCATTACACACACACACACACACACACACACACCACAGAAACAGTCTCCTCCCCTGGAAACAAGTATATAATCCACATAGACACCTCCTTTCCCAGTATGTGCCCACACAGGCAGATGTGACCTTCATACCTGATATGCAACTCTACCATACTCTCCCCTCCTCCATATACCCTCCTCCTTCATCCCAGCCACATGGGGCCATGGATGGGAAATAGACAGGACACCCTGACTCCCCTCTGCCACTCTCCACCAGCCCCACTCTGGGCTCTCTATTGCTGTTTTCCAGAGTCTTCTGCAGACCCATTGACTGTCCCACCCTCTCTATTCCTGCCTTATCTTCCTGTCCTTATTTCCAACATGCAGCTCTCTCTCTGATCACTGTGGCCCCAGGAGGGAAATGGATGCCCTCACACTAAAGGAAGTACAGGCCAGGTGCAGAGACCAGAGCTAGGGGAAGAGGAGCTGGGAGTGAAGGAACAAGTTCAGTCCTCTGGCCAGCAATCCAACAAACAAAGATGGGGAAGGGAGCCCTCTGCCACCAACCTCAGATCCTTATCTCTTGCCTGTCCACCTAGGTGTACCTTCCAAACAAATGTCACACCCCTAGCAGCAAACATCCACCTCTGCTCACAGTGGAGTGCATTCAGACACACTCTCCCTGGTACCCACACCAGGGGACTCCCTCCTATGGAGCCTCACACCAACAGCACACAGCACACCGGTGCATCCACTCATAACAGCCACAAGCCTGCACTCCCCTCTCTCCAATGCACCTCTCACCTTGGCTTCTGGGCACCCGTGGACCCCCAGCCCCCCACACCCCCCCACACACACGCTCCCACAGAGGGCTGTCCTCTCACTGGGGGTCCAGCTTCCAGGCTCTTATTCTAGGGTTTTAAAACGACCTCTTCTCTCCCTCCTCCGCCCACACAGCCCCCCAGGTAGGAGTGCAGTCTCTGGAGAAGTCGCGAGGGGTGACTGCCCTGCTTGCTCGCCCTCCCGCCCCGCCTGGGTCCCCTAACCTGCTAAGGGAGGCTAGCGGCTGGTTGAGGCTGTAGAGCAGCGCGCGGCCTGGGGCAGCGGGGGCCGCCAGTGCGGGTGGGCTCAGCTGCACCATGCGGCTGTCGCTTGGTAGCTCCGCGGACGCTGAAGAGGGTGCCGGAGCCGGCGCGGGCCCGGGAGGTCTGCACAGCTCGGTGGTGGGCACCCGATGGCGCGCTTCGGCCCCAGCAGCGTCGCGGCCCTTTAAGTCTCTGGCAGCGCCGCCCCCCGGGCCGCCGCGCGCGCCCAGCTCGATGACTGGGGGGTCCGCTGAAGCCGCGCGGCTGGTCTCCTTGGTGACGCCGTTCAGCAGAACCAGGTGCGGGGGGGCCATGCGGGCCTCGGCCGCCTCCCGTCCCTCTAGCGCGGGGTCACTGCCAGCCGCCTCGTTCGGCGGCCGCTCCGTCATCCTGCGGGCAGACAGACAAGCGGTCGCCGTCTCTGACGATCCCCCTCCAGCCCACCAACTTTGGGTGGGGTAAACGAGTGAAGGGAAGAGAACTCACTGCGACCTGAGAAGACGCGGACAAACTTAGCGCCACGTGGACGCACACCAGCCGTCGGAGCCTGAGGGCCGGGCATGGCTAGGGCGGAGGGAAAGGGGGGGTCTCCAGATTGGGAGAAAGGGGGAAGGTGCCTGGGAGATAGAGACTGAGGGCAAAAAGGCAGAGATGGAGAAAGATGACAGAAACACTGGGAAAAAAGGAATACAGCCTGCAAAAAAAAAAAAACAAAACAGGGGAAAGAGAGGAAAGAAATGTACAAAGAGAAGAGAAAGATAGATCATCCTCGTCCCCCTTCTCAGACTGCAAGGGAAAGCAGCAGACAAATTCTAAGGCAAATTCCACTTCTTTTGATTTCAGCAGGGAATGTGTCAGGCAAAGGCAGGGGTGCTTTTGGAACCTCCCTTCACCACCGCCCCCTCAGCAACACCCACCCCAGGTACCGCCAGACACACACAACCCAGAAACCAGGGCGGGTGGAAGTGGGAATTATGAAATAGATACAAAGATTGAAGTTTACAATGCCAGAGCTGGTGAAGAATAATCTGGAGGAACCAGCTCTCTCCACAAACATATTCACCCCTGTGAAAGGTGAGGGGTGTCTGTCTACACTGACCAAATCCACTGTGTATTCTGTACCCTCTGTGAACCCCAGCAGCACCCTTTACTCCCATTCAGACCTGGAGAAGAGAGGTTAGCAAGGGAAATACACAATCCTGGCCATACCTCCCTGCACTGTTCTGTTCAGTTGGACCCCAAAGTGAGGACAGGTGTGAAAAGGAGGCCTGGCTGAAGTGGTATGGAAGCCAGGCATTCAAAGAGTGCCCCCTGAGGCCCTTGTGGTCTTGGTTCCAGTCTAAGAGCAGGACAACGTGTCATGAAGGTCCTTCCAGCAACTGCCCTTCCCTGCCTCCTGCCTCCATGTTCTTTGAGAAACAGGAAGAATACCTTCTTCTCGCGCTTAAAAGAACTGTGTGAACAGTATTATATTTAAGTAGGAGAATGGACCATCAAGAGGACTGCTTGGCCTAAAGTCACCCACAGCCTACAGTTTCAGAGCCAGACCAGAACTCTAATCTCACATTGACTCTCTACCCTCCCACAAGCACTACAAGATGACTGCAGCTGCTCTACTTCCCACAAGCATGTTGGGTTCTTCCACTATTTGGCTTTATCCAGATGGAGTTAAGCCCCAGCAAGAACCAAAACAGAAAAACCAGGAGAGTTTGGGTGCAGAGTTTGAGATGCTCATGAGTTTTTTTTTTTAATAAAAATAATAAAAGTATGAAGCCAAGTGTGGTACTGCCAGAGCCTGTAGTCCTAGCTACTCTGGGCTGAGGGTGGAGGATCCCTCAATCCCAAGAGTTTGAGAAGACCAGCCTGAGCAACACAGTGGGACCACCTCTCAAAAATAAATAAAAGTAGGGCCAGGCACCTTGGCTCCTGGCATTCTGGGAGGCCCAAGAGGGTGGATCCCTTGAGCTCACAAGTGCCAGACCAGCCTGAGCAAGAATGAGACTTCATCTCTACTAAATAGAAAAATTAGCCAGGCATTCTGTAGTACCAGCTACTCTGAAGGCCAAGGCAAGAGAATCACTTGAACCCAGGAGTTTGAGGTTCCTGTGAGTTACACTGAGACCATCGCCATTCATTTTAGCCCGGGCAACAGAGTGAGTCTCATCCACAGTGAGACTCTGTCTCTAAATAAATAAATGAATGAATGAAAAAATAAAAATACAATCAATTCAACAGGCTTCATAAGTTGTTCTGCTCTCAGAATTATAACTTTTTTTTCTAGAGACAACAGTCTCACTCTGTTGCCTTGGCTAAAATACAATAGCCCTATCATAGCTCACAGCAACCTCAAACTCCTGGGCTCAGGTGATCCTCCTGCCTCAGCCTATGGAATTGCTGGGACTATAAGCATGCTATAATGCCAGGCTAATTTTTTTCTATTTTTAGTAAAGACAAGAGTCTTGCTCTTGTTCAGGCTGGTCTTGAATTCCTGACCTCAAGCAATCCTCCAGTCTTGGTGTCTCAAAATGCTAGGATAAGGGTTATAATTGAGGTATTTTAAAGCATAAAATAAATACACGACCCAATTCAGCACTGAGCAGAATCCATCTAAACATTCATGGCAGTCACTGAGCTCCTATTCTGCCACTACAATGCTCAGAACAGGAGTCATGCTGGGAACAATCCTTCCCTCCCGATAAAGAAGACTGGAGCTTCCATAACCTTCCCAGGAGCTCAGTTCAATTGCTCAGACACACCAACACTGGAGCAGGTGGAGATTCAGACTGGGCGCCTGCTTTGGATTTGCCAAGCCCCGGACCTGGCTGGAAAACAACAAAATTCCATGGGACCTGGTGTACATGAGCTGCAAAGCAGTGGATCCCTAAGGCTTCATTGGCTCATTTATAATTATGGCGGAAACAATAGGTGTGTATCCACAGAATGTGATGGTCAAGACATCGCAGCCACTGGAAAGGCACCAGAAGTCTATCACCCAGGTCCTCCGGCTCCCTGCTGCATGAAATGCACCATAAATACACCAGCCCCTGGCAAAAAACTGAAGAGCCCCGAGGGGCTAGCTCCCTACTTCATTATACACACACACACACAAGCGAGTGTCCAGTGACCTGTGCTCCAGCCTCTAACGAAGCGGCAAACAGTATGCCCTACGATTGCAGACTGAACTCAATTAAGCTCTGTAATGACACAATTATACCCTCTGATTAATTTCTCAGCCCTGCAATAGGAGCGGGTTCTCAAGGGGCAATGGGAGTACATATTCCAGATGAACTGACTCTGGCCCCAAATACCCTCTCCAGCCTCCTATACATATGCATATCTCCAAGATTCCCTGTGAGCAAGGTATGATTGGCCCCCTAGGTCCATGGTGGACCTCACCGGGGGGGCCCTCCCCAGAACTCGGGAAAATTTGGCCCCTCTTCTGCTACTGGGATCAGATCACCCCAGCCAAGGAAGCCACTGGGAGAACTCACAAGCAAGCACAGATGGTCCTCTGTGACTAAACTGCATCACTTGGCTTGGGTTAAGATTACAGAAAGGAAAGTCTAAGCGTTATTTATTTATTGGGGAGGATGGAAGAGGAGGGAGGTTTTAGACTAAGTCACACTGCACTGGAGTATTTAACCATGGCTACTCTCTCTTTGTGCAGTGGAGCCCTAGCTTGCAGCCCCTACCACTTGTCCTCATCGCCAGTTGCCAGAGGGCCAGAGTGGTCCCCTGTGTGCCTGAACAAGAAAGGAGATCCTGGGAGCACCTTCCTAGGGGGCTGGCAGTGAGTCTGGCTCCAAATCCCCAGCACAGGGCACAGAGAATTTTTGTTGAAAACAGTGATCGCCTTAGATCCGGCCTCGGGTCCCTCCTACTGCACCCACACTCTCAGGACAACGTGGGGTAGCCCTAAGCTTCCACCAGAACCAAAACCTCCAATGAACTGCACCCCTAGCCCCGCAGCTACCAGAGTGCAAGGTCTATTAAGCGCGGCCCCGCCCTAGGCCTCAGGCTCCAGGTCCGGGCCCACCGATAGCAACTGCGCCAGCCGGGAAGGCTGCAGCCTTTTTCGTGCTGTAGCTCCGGGCACCGCCAGCATCACTCGGATATAGCCGCCCCAGAGTTACTGGCCTTAGGAAACGTCCACAGAACCCAGACTGATGGGAGCGGCCTGGAGGATTAAATCCAACCAGCTGGTTTTACCCAGGGCAGAAAAAGGAAAGGGCCCTGCTGGAGGCCACAGAGAAAGCTAGCGGCACTCGGATACCGGATTCCCAGCCCTGGGCTGCTCCTCCCCTCCCTCAATCTGAGACTGGGCTCTCGCGGTCCTAAGCCTCCCCAAAGCCCGGCCTGGGACCCACGGCCTTTTTGGACATTGTTTCCACCGACACCATTTCCCCCACCTCCAAAAAACTCACCTGGAGCATATTTAGAGATACCAGCCGCTCTGAATTGGATCTTCACTCCTCCGCCTGAAAGAGGCGGAGACCTACGTCGAGGTGTGGACTGGGGTCTTTGCTTTCCCCCTCTCTCGCTGAGAGGCCAGCAGTTAGGCTGCGGTGTGGTCCTCCGCGGTCTGCCGCGCCCAAAGCGAGTTTCCAGGAAAGATGGGGGTGGAGAGAAAGAGGGAGGGTGAGAGGGAGGGAGAGAGAGAAATGAGGGTCAATGGCTGGGAGTTACCTCATGTCCCCAGCTAAACAGCCCCGGGAATCGCCAGCAGCTTTCCGCCCCTAGCGTGCAGGTGTTTGGAGCCTGCCCCCCAACCCCCAGTAAAAAAGAACCCTACACCTGACCAATCAGGAATAACTATTTGGTCCAACAACAACCACCCCTCCCGGCAGGCTGCTGGGAACGTTTTCAAACCCTGCGAGTGGGATCGATCTGGTTCAGTGTGGCCGAGTTTGTTTTCTAAGCACCGACGTGTCTACGCGGTTGATGACCTGGGCCAAGCCGGCGCTGCTGCCACAGCGCTAAGGGGTAGTCCCGGCCTTGACGAGGATGGGTGAAAGGTTGTATCGAAAAAGGCGACCCTGGTCGGTGGGATAGAACTTTGGGAGACTCCTATTCTCTCCATGACCCCCTCCCACCTCCAGCCCAAAGTGAAACCAGAACCCAATTTCAAGGACTGTACTCCTACAGGAATGGAGTCGGAACGGGATGGGGGTGGGTGGAGTATAGATACATGATCTAGACAAGTCCCTTTTCTCTTGAGAAAGAAAGAGAGCGAGAAAGAGAAAAGGAGACAGAGAAAGAGGGGAGAAAACCCTCACATTCTCCACCACTCCCACAAAATAATTTTCGATTTTTTCAGGGGGTTAGACAGGCACAGTAGGGGTGACTTCTAATATTTCGTTACAGCAATAAGCAAGGCATAAGAAAGAGAGGCTAAAACCAAACCCGATTAACTGCTTCCAAGGGTGTAGCTGATTGAGTTTGTTTTTATTTTTTCCTCAGTGGGTTTTGTTTTATTTGTTTTGCCTAAATAGCCCAGTTTATGATCACACATCGAAGTCGTGGATTAATTGAGAAGGCCTCTTTCTACCTGCTGTAGCTTGGTGGGAATAAAGGAATAATTCTTCTCTGGGTTGCAAAACAATGCAGATTTTCTTTCTCCTCCTCTAATCCAAACGAAGAAAGAGAGAAAAGGAGGAAAACCCACCCATTCCCGGTGTTAGTTCAGGGGGCTAATTCTTGCTTTATGACGGAATCTGCAAGTCTGTCCTTCCTCTCCATTTTCTCTCCCTACCCCAAACTCAGCATTTTAGAAAACAAGGAGCGGGTAGCGCTGCTTTGTTTTCCCTCCCAAGAAGCTAAAAGGGACAATATTCTGTCCTTGGATGATTATTTAATTAAAAAAGGATTTTAATGATGACGACTGTGATGGTATTAACAATCACAATACCTGGCAAAACAAAACCCTCATCTCAAGAAAGGACTGCACTAACCGCGTCCCTCCACAGACCCCAGACTCCTCAGTGGTCACCGTTACAGAAAGCACCCACGCGGAATATAAGAAGGGAAAAGGAAAATGTTTCCAGGAGGGGATCCTGAGTGTTCCTGCCCAAGGCGCTGAGCCTGGAGAATGTGCCCATTGTCCTTTCTGGGCCTCTCCCCTAGACCCTGACGGCCGCACCCACGAAACTGACCAGAAACGGACGATGAAGCCCAAGTGTGCTGGGACCGAAGCCGGCGGCTACCGGCTTGAAAGCGCAGGCCTCGGCGAGTGACTGCTCAGCTTCGCGCCTGGAAGAGCCTCCCACTCACCAACGAACCCCTCAAACACCAAGGCACAAACTGGCCTTCAGACAAAGCTGTCTCCGACTGGGCTCTGTCGGCCCGTCCAAGCCAACATTGGCTCCCGAATACATCATAATTTGGCATAAAATGTGAAATCCCGCTCCCCACCGCCCAAGCCACCGCCCCGACCCGCGCCTGGATCTCCCGCTCGCCCTACCCCCACTCTCGCCCCCAGAGATTTGCAAATACACTTCTAAAGGCCTCAGGCACACGGGCACACAACTTAGGGAGGACAGATCCACACATGGCCAGACCTGTAGACGGGAAGCAAATAAACACAACCCTGCCCCACAAGCCAATGGGGTCAGATCCGCACACTGTCCAAAGTGACAGAACAAGATCAGTCAAATTCACTCATTCACGGACACACAACCCAACGTTGTCAGGATCACGCACGCCCGATGTAACAACGAAAGCAGCCAAACACAATCGCAAAGCCCACACAACCCGACACACGGAACTAGAGCCAACGAGTATGACCCTACACAACGAAGACAACGCAGAAGGGCCGCACACCCAGGCTGCGCAGACACCACACACAACGCACCGCCAAGACCACCTCACTCGGAAACAGTCAGGGCTGCCCACAGCTCACACGGACGCACTCTCACAATCTCACCGCATGCACACAACCACGAAGAAGAAATGAGAACCAACCACCGCCTCGCGCATTTCTGTATATTGCGTAAGGAAAAGGGGGAAGGAAGAGAGTCTCCAAGGCGGGAGGGGCGGCGGCAGCCTTGGAGACTGGGCGGGGGCGTCCGTGGAAAACGCTGCCCCATCGAAAGAAACCGAAGGAAAAGGAGAGAAGACCTCTTTTGCGGGCGTGAGGGAAAAGAGGGAGTAAATTGATGATGAATTCCGTGGGAGGCTGCAGGGTGCTCTTCCTCTAGCATGGGCCAGAAAGCTCCCGTTTTTCCACTACTGGGGGACGCGCGTGGCCATTTTGCGGCCGGGTCTGGAGCCCCGGAGGCCCGCCCCTCCCTCCGCCCCCGCCCCGCTCCCCGCCGGGCCGCGCCGCACCCGACTCCTCCGCCGACGCGCTCTAATCCCGCTCACGTTCAGGCCTCGTTAGCATGGAACCAGGCGCGCCGGGGCCGTGTGCGCCGCGAAGATAAGGCGCTGTCGCGGGTCCGCCCGCCCCCGATAAGCGCCTCGGCCATTATGGGCCAAATGATTCATTTTAATTTGGCAATTTTACCGGAGGGAGTGGAGACTGGTTGCGCGACGCGGGATCGGCCCCGGAATGCGCCGCGGAGAGAGACGGGCGCGCTGTCTAGGACCCAGGGGATCCAGCCCCATCTCTGACCCCCAGGCCTGTCAGGAACCCCTGGCTCCCCACTACCCCTGTCGCTTGGCCTTCCACACACCTTTCTTCTGTGAGTCTCACGGCTACACCACATCCCTGCCCTTGAAGCTGACCGCAATACTAAAACCATCATCTCCCAACCCTTCTTTCTTCCTCTCGTTCTTTCTCCGGTGTCCTAGACATCCAAATTTCACTGGGCGGTTCCCCTTAATCCCAGAAAGCGCCCCAGCTCCTCCCTGATCCTCTAGAATAGAACCGATGGGTCAAACCTAAGAGGATCTATGGAGGGGGGCGGCTACTGATGTGTCAAAAGAGATTAAAATGTCCGTTTTGCTGGGTTTCTGGCTCAGCCCAGAACACAGGAACTCTGCTCCACACACAATAGCTATTAAAAACATTTTTTTCCGCCATGCAAACATGGAACCTTTAATTTTAACATGATTTCTGTTCATTGGGAGTATGAGAATAATACTTTTACAAGTGAAACTGATTTACCAGAAGAAAAAAAATTTTAGTCTTGCTACTGAAGCACCGTTCTAGGCACTCTTACAGATACTAACTTTTCATAAACAGTCTTGAGAAGTTGGTGCTATTATTATCCTCAATTTACTGAGGCACAGGAAGTAAACGTACCTTCCCAATGTTACATATCTAGTGTGTAGGCTGAGTTTGAAGGACATTTAGCACCAGAGACTTCCCTGGAGCTCAGCTGGTGAAGAGGAGAAACCAGAATCCAGGCTGGCATGAGGGATCTGAACTCAACTCATTGCAGGGATCAAGATCCATTCAGTGCCATCTGGGTGACTGGGGTCCAGCCAATGGAGGGTATCTGGGTTCATTCTTTGGCGGAGGAGTGAAAAAATTACAGGCTCAAATTTTACTCATTTAACTCTGAATCTCAGTTTCTTAATCTGTGAAATAGGGAAATAATACCTGACAGAGTCGTGAGAATTAAATTAAATTACCTTTAAAAGGTGGCAGTGAGGAGATCATGTATGGAACTTCACCCTGCCCATGGGCTGAGACATCATATGCACTTTCATGAGAGTTCTGGTTGTCATCATAGAGAAGGAAATTAAGGTACAGAGAAAAATGATTTGGCCGAAACTTACAGTGCCCCAGAAGAAAAACCAAGATCCAAACTCTGGTGTCCAATTCCCAGCCCACAACCCTACCTATCATGCCACACTGCTTTGTCCTTCTGGTATTTTGAGGTTTGAGCTCCTTTTGGAACCTGAGAACTGGGAGAAAGCTTCGAGTTTGTTCAGAGACTGAGTCCCAGTCAAGGACTGAGCCCAGAGTGTGGCCTCAACCTGGGTTCTGGCTCCTCTGTGGTCATCAGGACAACTGAGAAGATACAGTTAATTCAATGCTGCCTTTGACCTCTGTTCCTCTCAGTGCTGATAGAAGCCTGGCTTCCATGTGGATACAGGTGACTTTCACAGAGTCTCATGGAAGAAGGGCCACTCATGTCCTTATAAAAAGAATCCAATTCTCCCTTGCCATAAGGCCTCATCTTTGATTGGTGGCATTACTTAAAGAAAGAGTGGAGTCATGTAAACCTAGCTCTGCCACTCTTAGGCTGTAGGACATTGGGCAAGTCACTTCATATCTCTGAGTACCTAGAAAAAGAGTCTTGCCATTTCCACATAGGAGATCCTAGTTGGGGGCTGCTTCCCTGAGAAAATGAGGCCTGGACTAAGATCTAAGAGTGGAGTTTGGGGGACAAAGAGAAAAGTGAGCCCCATAGACTCATGAAAGGAACAGAAAAGAGTCCAGTATGGGTGGTGCAAGCTTGTGGATAACCTAAAGAATTTGTTGGAACCATTTTGTTTGGTTTGAGGGTGGGCATATTATTTTATATAGATAGGATCAAATTTGCACTAACAGAAAGCTCTTTGATAGCAGCGTGGAGTAGGGGTGTGCAGGGGTAGTAAGGACATGGGGGGACCAATTCTGGAGCCAAGGCAGTGGCCTAAAAGGGAGAGGGGAGGGCTATAGTTTGTACTACCATGCTGGCAGAAGATGACAAGAGGAGGATTAACATGATATGTATTTAGTATATACAACTTGTTTTGGGCAGGTAGCAGTGACTAACACCTGTAATCCCAGCACTTTGGGAGGGTAGGTTGGGACAATTGCTTGAAACCAGAAGTTTAAGGTTGCAACTTTGTGCCATTGCAATCTAGTCCTAATCCAGGTGACAGAGCAACAGAGCAAGACCGTGTCTTCAAAACAAGCAAACAAACAAAACCCTACAAACAACAACAACAAAAACCCTTGGTTTTGTAAGAGTTAGGTTTGGAGAGTGAGGGAGAGAGAGAAAACCCTAGGATTTCTGACTCTCATCTCTGGCTAGATGGTTGTTATTTCTGGAGATGGCGTGGAGGGGTTGGTGGTCAATGGGTATAGGGAGGGCTTATGCATTCAGTTTTGAACGCCTTGAAGTTAGATGCCTTTGAGGCACCTGCAGACTATAACAGGGCATTAAATCATCCTGCCCAACACCTCCAAGTAAGATGTCCTTCGCTGTGGTGAGGGAATATGAAGGAACAGAAAGGTGGGTCACACCTGTAATTTCCCAACTTTGGGAGGCTAAGGAGGGGAGAGGATCTCCTGAAGACAATCCAAGACCAGCCTGGGCTACATGGTGAGACCTTTGTACTTACAGATTTAAAAAAAAAAAAGAAAAAAAGAAGGAACATTTTTTCTAATTAGTCAGGTGTGGTGGCACAGGACTCTAGTCCTAGCCAACTTGGGAGGCTGAAGCAGGAGAATGGTGTGAGCCCAGAAGTACAAGGTTGCAATGAACTATGATGGTACCACCGCACTCCAGCCTGGACTACAGAAGAAAAAAAAAACAAGGAGCAGAGGACAGGTGGAAAGGATTTTGTCAACCCTACCATACTGCAGAGGGTCCGCCCAGGCCTTTGTCTGCCCAGCAGTAGCCGTCACTACCATCCCCCAACTCCACACACAAGACCTCTCTGCCAAGCTCCGGATTCTGACAGTCTGGCAGCTGCCTGGACCTTACCCACCAAGCCTCTGCTCAGGGTTGGGGGCTTGTGATGTCTCTGGCCTGTTTCCGACAGTCCGTGGAAAAAACGGAAACAGCATGCTAAGCGGGACACAGCCCGAAATAGTATCTGGTGCCTGTCGGTCAGCCCTGTTGTCCGAGCGTCCATGAGCTAATGACGCGGCTGGTCGCCCGGCCAGGAAACGCCACCCCTCCTCCACCCGCCCCAAACTGGGGCCCCAGTCGGGCAGGAAACCCTGAGTGCCTGGTGGGGTCTGGGTGGCGAGGGGGAGGGGAGGCTGGAGCAGTAAGAGCAAGGGAGCAGGAGAATAGCCTGGCTAGGCTTTCGCTCTGGGAACATCCCTTCGCCCACCCCACTCCACCAAAGGCTGGATTCTCCCTAAATCCCAAAGTGAGGCTTTAAATTTATTTTTATTTTTATTTGAGACAGTCTCACTCTATCACCCTGGAAGGAGTGTCCTGGTGTCATCAGAACTTACAGCAACTTCACACTCTTTGGCTCAAGAGATTTTCTTCCCTCAGCCTCCTGAGTAGCTTAGACTGTAGGCGCCCACCACATGCCCAGCTAATTTTTCTATTTTTAATGGCGACAGGATCTCACTTTTGCTCAGGCAGTTCCAAAGCCCCTGAGCTGAAGGGATCATCCCACCCCTGCCTCCCAGAGTGCTAGGATTACAGGGATGAGGTATGAGCCACCTCAACATGCCCCAAAGTAAGGCCTTAAAAAAAATTTCAGGTGGGCGCAGCGCCTGTAAATCAGTGGCTAGGGCACCAACCATATACACCGGAGTTGGTGGGTTCAAATCTAGCCTGGGCCTCCCAAACAACAATGACAACTACAACCAAAAAATAGCCAAGCATTGTGGAGGGTGCCTGTAGTCCCAGCTACTTGTGAGGCTTAGGCAAGAGAATCACTTAAGCCCAAGAGTTTGGGGTTGTTGTGAGCTATGACTCCACAGCTCTTCACCAAGGGAGACATAGTAAGATTCTGTCTCAAAAAAAAGAATTTAAAAAAAGAGTTGTTTTTTTTTTAATTCTAGGTGTTCTAACTACCCTGTCTGGTACTATTTTTTTTTTTTTTAATTCAGGTGTTCTAGCTACCCTGTCTGGTACTATGCTATCTCTGAGTTTTCTCCCATAAGCCTGTTCTCTAGAAAGATGCTGTTTGTGCACTCTGATGGGCAGCCTGGTTAATTTCAACAAATTATGTTGCAATTACTACCTGCCAGGTACTGTTCTAGTTATGTTGTAAATATTAATTCAGTTAATCCTTCCATCAGCCCAGTGAGGCAGGGACTACTCCATTTTGTAGGTAGCACAGAGAGGTTGAGCATCTTGCAGAGAATACCCTGCAACTAGTGGTCTGAGACAGAATTCATGCCTAGGGTAGTCTCGCTTCAGGCCATGACCCTGCCAAGGCAACAGACCAAATGCAATAGCTGGGCAGATCTGAGCTCCTGTTCCTGCACCCTGACTTGCCTTGGTTCTAGGCAAGTTATTTAATCTCTAAGCCTCACTTTCCCCATCTGTAGAATGGAGGTGAGAGTTGCCCATACCTCATAGTATTTGTACGAGGATTATTTTTAATGATAAAAACTTCAGTTTGAGGAGATGTCATTATTTCTTCCTTTCAGTCTAGATCACTATGCTTTCCATTTTTGTCTCCATCCTTGCCCTGGAAAAACCCCTGCCCCATCAGGAAGCCTCAAGAATGCCAAGCCCAGGAATCGTCTCTGTGCTTCCAACCCCAGCACTGCCATCCAAAGTCTCAGGGATGCAGGGGACTCCACTCAAATTCAGTGGTTCTAAAAGTGGACAGGCTCAGTAGCTCAGTGGGTACAGGCGAGCCATATACACTGGGGCTGGTGGGTTCAAACCCAGCCCGGGCCTGCAAAACAACAATGACAACTACAACAACAACTAAAAAAAAATAGCCAGGCGTTGTGGTGGGTGCCTGTAGTCCCAGCTACTTGGAAGGCTGAGGCAAGAGTATTGCGTAAGTCCAAGAGTTTGAGGTTGCTGTGAGCTGTGACACCACAGCAATCTACAGAGGGCAACACAGTGAGACTCTGTCTCAAAAAATAAAAATTAAAAAAATTAAAGTGGACAGTCAGCATCCTTGAGAATTTATTAGAAAAACAAATTCTCAGGTCCCACCATAGGCCTACTAAATCAGAAACTCCGAGGTGAGGCCCAGCAATCTCTTTTCACAAGCTTTCTAGGAATGATTTCTCATGCAAAGAAGAAGTTTGAGAACCACTGCTGCAGTTTACAACCCCCATCTGTAGCAAAGGGAAAAGTAAAATAATTGAGTGTATTAAGAAAGCACTATGCTTTCTAATGACTCAAAGCCATTTCCCTTTCCCTAACCCATGTTTATTCCAGAAGCACGCAGATCAAACACCAAGCCTGCTTTCAAAACTTACAGAAGAGATAGTGCCTAAGTGTGTCTTTACTCATGAGCAGAGAACCCCAATAGTTCTACCATCAAAGATTTTACTCCCAGAGCCGTTAGAAATGGATAGAAAATGTGCACAGCCTCGGCAGCACCTGTGGCTCAAAGGAGTAGGGTGCTGGCCCCATATGCCAGAGGTGGTGGGTTCAAACCCAGCCCTGGCAAAAACTGCAAAAAAAAAAAAGAGAGAGAGAGAGAGAGAAAGAAAGAAAAGAAAAAGAAAATGTGCACAGCCACTGCTTCTGTGAGCAGCCAGTATTAATAATTGTGATGGTCACTGAGACAGGGCCTTGGCCCATGTGTACACATTAACACATGTGGATAGGACCTCTGTTCCCTGAACCCCTGAAAAGGGCTGGATGTACTAAGCACCCGCTGTGTGCACCTGCACTCCTCCTTGCTTCTGCCTCTCTTCTGTCATTGTTCCTCCATGAGAACCCTGCCAAGCTGCTAGTGTGAGCCCTACCTTAGAAATGAGGAAACAACTTCATCTCACACAAAGTCATTCACGTAGGATGTGTCCAAGTCAGCTTGACCCCGTGCCCTTTCCATTTCTGCTATTGGTTACTTTGGGAGAACTATTTTAAGATCTTGATCACCTTCCAAGACACTGTGGTATATTGTGGTTTAACTCTTTTGTGACCCAAAAGAAAATAAACAGATATGGACAGGCATGATGGCTCATGCCTGTAATCCTAGCACTTTGGGAGGCTGAAGCAGGATGATTGCTTGAGCCTAGGTGTTTGAGGTTGCAGTGAGTTATGACCATGCCAGTATATACTCTAGCCCAGGATACAGAACAAGACCCTGTCTCAAAACAAAACAAAAACAAAAATCTAAAAAATCTCATTAAAATATGCTCAAATTTGCTTTAGAGAAATGCAAATTAAAACCACAATGAGATACCATGACACACCCACTAAAATGGTTAAAATTGAAACAACTGATAATACCATGTGTTTGTGAGGATGTGGAGCAACTGGAATTCTTCTATATTGTTGAAGGGAATGAAAAAATTACTCGATCACGTTGGAGAGCTCTTTTGCAGTTCCTTATAAATATGCAGTTTATAAACAACTTTCTTGACAACTTGAAAAAAATATATATCCAGGCTAGATGCGGTGGCTCATACCTGTAATCCTAGCACTCTGGGAGGCTGAGGCAGATGGATTTCTTGAGCTCACGAGTTTGAGACCAGCCCGAGCAAAAGCAAAACCCTATCTCTAATAAAAATAGAAAAACTGAGACTAGAGGATCGCCTGAACCCAAGAGTTGGAGGTTGCTGGGTTGCTATGAACTATGATGCCACAGCACTCTACCTAGGGCTACAGCTAGAGATTTTGACTAAAACAAATAAATAAACATAAATGTATGTATCACCACAAGAACACTTGTACATAAATTCACAGCAGCTTTATTTATAGTAGGAAAAAACTAGAAACAATTCAAATGTCTATCAACAGATTGATGTATTAAACAAATTGTGGTACATTTGTGCAATAGAATACTACCGAGCAAGGCTAGGTACAGTGGCTTATGCCTGTAATCTCAGCACTCCAAGAGGCTGAGGCAGGTGGATTGCTTGAGCTCAGGAGTTCGAGACCAGCCTGAGCAAAAGTGAGATCCATCTCTAAAAATAAGTGGGCCTCGTGGTAGCTGCTTATAGTCCCAGCTACTTGGGAGGCTGAGGCAAGAAGATCATTTGAGCCCACAAGTTTAAGGTTGCTGTGAGCTATGATGCCACAGCACGCTACCAAGGGTGACTGAGACTTTGTAAAAAAAAAATATATGTATACTGGCTTGGCGCTTATAGACCAAGCAGCTAAGGTGCCAGCCACATACACCAGAGCTGGCGGGTTTGAATCCAGCCTGGGCCTGCCAAGCAACAATGACAACTACAACCAAAAAATAGCCAGGCCTTGTGGTAGGCACTTGGGAGGCTGAGGCAAGAGAATTGCTTAAGCCCAGGAGTTGGAGTTTGCTATGATCTGTGATGCCACAGCACTGTACCCAGGGCAATAGCTTGAGGCTCTGTTTAAAAAAAAAATACTACTCACACAAGCAAGATTATAAAAAATCTCAAAAACATACTCAATGAAAGAGGACACTCACAAGGGAGCATATAGTGTACCGTTTCTATTTATATGAGCTACTCTATAATGGCAGAGTTCAGATCAAGGGTGATAGTAGAAGGAACATAACATATGACACAAGGGGCTGAGGAGAGGCCAAGCATGGTGGCTCATGCCTGTAATCCCAGCACTTTGGGAGGCTGAGGTGGGTGGATTGTTTGAGCTCAGACCTGCCTGAGCAAGAGCAAGATCCCATCTCTACTAAAAAAAGAAAAACTAGCTGGGAATTAGGCAGATGCCTATAGTCCTAGCTATTCTACAGGCTGAAGCAGAAGGATTTCTTGAGCCCAAGAGAGTAAGGTTGCTGTGAACTATGATGACACCACAGCACTCTACCCAGGAGACAGTGAGACTCTGTCTCAAAAAAAAAAAAAAAAATCAACTCTTGATTGTGGTGGGGTTCTATGAATGTAAACACTTGTCAAAATTCAACTGTGAACTAAAATGGGTACATTATAGTATATAAATCTTGCCTCAATAAAGTTGACTACCAACATTCTTTTTTTCAATCCAAACTTGTTCAGGAAACATTCCATGATCAATCCTGCCTACGTGCATTGATATTTCTTCCTCTCACCTTGCACTGGACTGATTAGCACATCCTGGCGCCATCTGTGACAGTATAACTCATGCTGCTCAGGGCCAGGCACAAGAGGTGTGAAGAAAGATCTGAGAATAAGGGGGGAACTGAATTGATGGTGTTTGGAACAGTGGCAGAGACATCTGTAGGAAGTAGGGTCAGTTCTCCCTCTGACCCTCAGTTTCCCCATCTATAACAGAGATGGGATGGGGCAACCACAGGATCTCTCTCTCTCCCTTTTATCTCTTACCATCTCTTTCACTCTGCCGTCTCATCTTGAGCACTCTTTCTGTCTCCCTTTCTCTCTGTCTCTCTATCTGTCTCTCTCGCTCTCTTTGTCTCTGAACCTGCTTCTCTTTCCTGACTCTGGCTGTCTCTCTGTCTCTGTCTTTTTTTATTTTTATTTTTTTCTGTCTCTGTCTTTCCTCCTTCCTCTTGTTTGGTCTTTGCTCGGGCTCTCAGTGAGAACTCCACTTTTGCACAGGTGCCCCATAAAAACAAAACAAGGCATCCTAATCCTCTGGTCACATTCCTCACAGGTGGACCTGTTAGAAATTCACAAGCTGGTCTGTCATCTATATGGGATGGGAGAGAAGGGACATCTATATGGGATGGGAGAAAAGGGGGGTATAAAGGAAGGGGAAAGTATTGAAAGGCACCATTCAGGCTCAGCCCCCATGCTCAGTGGTTAGGGTGCCAGCCACATAGAGGCAGGTGGGTTCGAACCCTGCCAGGCCTGTTAGACAACAATGACAACTGCAACGAAAAATAGCTGGGCATTGTGGCAGGCACCTGTTGTCCCAGCTACTTGGGAGGCTGAGGCAAGAGAATCCCTTCAGCCCAAGAGTTTGAGGTTGCAGTGAGCTGTGAAGCCACGGCACTCTACCAAGGGCAACATAGTGAGAAGCTCACGTGTGTAATCCCAGAACTCTGGGGGGCCAAGGCAGTGAAGTGGATCGTTTGAGCTCGTGTGTTCAAGATCAGCCTGAGCAAGTGCAAGACTCTATCTCTAAAAAATAGCTAGGCATTTTGGTGGGCACCTATTGTCCCCACTACTTGGGAGGCTGAGGCAAGAGTATTACTTGAGCCCAACAGTTTGAAGTTACTGTGAGCTTTGATGCCATGACATTCCACTGAGGGCAATAAAAAAAAAAAAAATGTGATTGATTGTCAGGCCACCCTGGGTTCTAGAGTTCTACCTTAACTACTCAGTAGCTGATGATGCTAAGAAAATTGCATTGCTTCTCCATGCCTGATTTCCTCATCTGTAAAATAGGGGTAAAAACAACACATGATTCACACAGTTGTTGGAAAGATTACAGGACATATACAAAGAGCTTAGAATAGTGCTTGGCAACATTATAGAAGCTGTTATTTATTTATTTAAGCTGTTATTTTTTATTATGAACCTTTACTCCACACCAGGAGTATTTGTATTCAAGCTTAGGGATACTAAGATGGAAACACAGATGGAAGCAAAAAGTTATAGGACAGCTTAATATAAACTCTACTAGAGTATATACTAGGGTGTATGCAGCACTTTGGGAACCCAGTAGAAGCTGTGGGTACATACATGAGTATGCATGATGCTTATCCTGGCTGGGAAGGATCAGAAAGAACTTTATAGAAGTGGAACATCTGCTTTGGACTGTAAGTAACAAAAGATGGTAGGACAGAGCAATAGTAAGCGCAAAGGCCTCGTGGCAGGAAGTGGAAGATACTCATGGGACAGTGAGAAAGAAAGTCATTGAGACTGAGGCTTAAGTTGTACAAAGGGGCTTTGTGAATGAGAGAGAATGGTAGGCCAGGGCTATGCAACACACATACTCACCCAGTTTCACTCGTTCATTCATTTCATTCCACATTTGCTAAATACCTAGTTTGTGCCAGACAATAGCCTAGGTGCCTGGGTAATAGAGAGGAATAAGACACACTACTCTTTCTTGGATCATGCCCTGTAGTAGGTTAAGAACTCTGGGTCCCCCCCTCCCATTCTATTACTAAAAGCTGCTGGGGAGGGCCATCATTCACCCTTTCTGGAGCTCACTGTCCTAATCTCTACAGTGGGCATAGCCCCTGCTTCTTTATTTATTTCAAACACTTTCTGAGCAGTAGTGCTGGGTGCTGCACTGGTTGCTGAGTATGTGAGAGGACTTAAGAGCCCATCTGAGCATCCCTCAGGAAACCCAGGCATGTGCCTGCTACAGGCTTAAGAAACGGAAAGGAATCTAATGAAATTGTGTCTGTAAGCTCAGGCCTTTGGCAACACTTGGGGGAGCATTTTGCTTCTCCCAGGTTATTCCCACTATTATCTCGCTTCTCCAGGCTCTTGGGGGATTCATCCTGCTGAACTGGGATGTTGGACAAAGGGGAAGGGTGAACACAAAGTGAACCTTCTCCAGGAAGAGGGAGCCAATGGGTTTGGCTGCTGAGAATCCAGGCAGAGCAGAAGACATAGTGTCAACCACACTTATCTTGGTGTTTGTGTACCCACCAAGACCCTCAAAGCAGGGACCATATCTATGGTTTGTCTGTACCGCAGCATATCACAGGGGAAGATAGGAACATTGCACATGTATGCTGAAAAATTAAGAGGCACAGAGCAGAGCAGGAGAAAGAAATTGAGGTAAAGGGAAACCAGCCAGCAAGAACCTGAGCCATGTAAGAGAATCGCCTGAGGCCAAGAGCTGGAGGTTGCTGTGAGTTGTAACACTGTGGCACTCTATTGAGGGTGACAAAATGAGACTCTGTCTCTAAAAAAAAAAGAACCAGGGCCATGAACTTGGAGGAAACGGAACTGGCCAGCCCTCCTGGTCCTAGAAACCAGCCCCAGAGAAATGTGAAAGTACATCCTGTATGACTCTTGTGAGGAGATAAATGGTTCCATGATTATAAGAGCTGTGAGTCTCAGCCCCTTCCTGGGGTGCCCCAGGAAATGCAGGCCTTGATGGGGTTGGGGGTGGGTAGATGGACTCTGACTATCCCTATCTCCACAGATAGTCTCTGTGCTGGGCGGGGAAAGGAGATCAAGCAGGGGCTTGGAGAGTCACAACACAGTTCCCTCCAGGGGATTTAAGGAAAGGAATCTAATGAAATTGTGTCTGTAAGCTCAGACACAAGTCACATGTCAGGAGTGACCTACCTATGGTACATGAATCTATTTCAGCTTCCTGCCAACATGGGTTTTAGAGAACCAAAGCACACACTTTTTTTTTTTTTTTTTAAATACAGAGTCTCACTCTGTCACTGTGGGTAGAGTGCTGGGGTGTTATCACAGCTTACAGCAACCTCAGTCTCTTGGGCACAAGTGATCCTCCTGCCTCAGCCTCCAGAATAGCAGGGACTACAGGCACCCAACACAATGCCCAGCTAGTTTTTCTATTTTTAGTAGAGATGAGGTCTTTTGCTCAGGCTGGTCTTAAACTCTGGGATGAAGTGATCCACCCCCCTCAGCCTCTAAGAGTGCTAGGATTATAGGCATGAGCCACTGCAATGGCCAGCACATACTTAGTTTAACCCTTTGCTCCCAAGGGAGAAGGAAGATGAGAAAAAGAAGGAAAAGAGAATTTGGCCCTGAGCTCAAATCTTGCCTTTACCACTTATTTCACCTGTGTGAGCAATTTTGGGTACATTACAAGTGGGTCTCCATTTCTTCACAGGGATAATTCCAACCTGATGCTCAGATTAAGAACATGGGTTCTGGAGCCAGACCGCTAGGATTTGAATTCTCCTATTGACCATGGAAACTTGAGGCAAATTACTTAAACTCTCTGTTCTCATTTTCTACTCTATAAAATGGGGAATTACAATAGTTTCTACCTCACACAGTTGTGAGGAATCAGCTAGCAAATGTAACAGACTTAGAACATAGCAGGTGTGCTCAGTAAAGGTTAACTATTCTTATTACTTCAGCAAGTTGTTAGGATTCAATGAATGAACATACGCGTTAGTGCTTTCTTTGTCTCGCGGTTATCTGCAAGGCAGCCAGTGAACAGTGTAGGTTTTGCAGCAGGTAGTTTCTGGTCTTCACTGTCCCGAATCAGGACTTTGTCACTCATAGGTCTTTTCATCTGCTTTTGTCCCAATTCTCTGTAATCGTGAATACATCTGAGTGTCTGCATGTGAACCTGCACGTTTGCCTCTGTTTACCTGAAAGAGCTACTACAAGGTCTAAATGTGATGCTTCGAAGAATTTGATTCCACACACGTGTCTGTGAACACACAAATGCATACCTACAATGCCAGGGCCTACCAGTGCCTCAGCAGAGTGCAGTGGCATCACAGCTCACAGCAACCTCTAGCTCTTGGGCTTAGGCGATTCTCTTGCCTCAGCCTCAACGCCTGGCTATTTTTTGTTGCAGTTTGGCTGGGGCCGGGTTCGAACCTGATATCCTTGGTATATTATAGGGCCAGCACCCTACTCACTGAGCCACAGGCGCCACCCAACCTTTTCTTTCCTTGTTATGCTCCCCAGAATCTGGTACAAGGCCCCTGACGTGGCAGGAACATTCAACGGATCTTTTCCATGTGACTCTTCATTGGACAAGAGACTCATACATGGTCTCTGCCCTTGAGGAGCTCCCAGCCACAGGTAAACACAAACCAGCTTATAAACTAGTTGTAATAAATTCTGTAAGAGAAAGACCAGAGAAATGACTATGGAATTTCAAAGAAGGAAAGTATTGTTTACCTGGATGGAGTTGAAACATATTCTTCTTAGTTAAAGTACCTGAAGAATACAAAAAAAATATCCAATGTGTTCAATACTTTTATGAAACCAACATACAAACACACTCTCATACAAACAATAAAAAACAAATATAATCTAACAAGGGGCCGGGGAGAAGTAGGAAAGGGGAGGGACGGGGAAGGCAAATGGTGGGAGGAGGGAGGGCATTTGGGGGAATCTCGCCTAATGTGTACAATGCAAGGGCTTATTTCAAAATAACTAAGAGTAAATTATAAATGTCTTACTACAAAAAATAAGTGAGGTGATGATTATGTTGATCAGTTTGATTAAGCATTCCACATTGTATATCAAATCATCATATTGTACCCCATAAATGTATACAGTTACGATGTAATAAAAATTAAATTAAAAAATTAATAAAGTATCACTTCCACATGAAGATTCCATGAAGGTTTTCTGCAGGATGGGGAGTGGATACAGGAGCATAGTATTTAAGCTGGATCTTGAAATAACTTTGAACCTATGGAGAGTTTAGAAGCAAAGGGAGCAATGTGAGCAAAGGCGAGAAGGCTGGGAGGTACGTGTGTGGTATATACTGCCTTTTTTTTCCTGGGAACAGAGTCCCTGGGATAAATTGCTCAATACCTAACTTCGTGATTCAAATGCCATGGCATATGGTAGTATGGTCTGGGAGATTAGAGTTCCTAGTTCCAGCCCTAGCTCTGCGCTTACTACACTGTGTGAACTTCAGCAAGTCCTATCTCTTCCTATCCCTTATACACGCCCAGTGTCCTTTCATTGTGTTTTTAATTGGCCTGTCCCCCTTCCTTGTGGCCCCAGGACCTCCCACGAATAGGCAGGACACAGAGCTCCCCTCAAATCCTTCCTTTTCCTGGAGTTCAGCCTCCGACCAGGAAGTGGGAAAGCAGGATTTCCTCTGAGGATGTTTTCTGTGACCCAGACAGTTCCGGTTTGGGGTACAGAGAGGGAAAGATAGGAAGCATCACCAAATCCTAAGGCACCTTTTTGTGAATTTTATGTGTTTTTTCCCCACAGACTCAAGCTCCTTAAAAACAGGGATTGCATACTTCAGAGCTGGAGAGTCACACTGGTACCTCTTCAAACAGCTATGATTCCTCATTTTGGTGAGGGAAACTGTATTCCCTTTTCCTTTTAAATTGTGAAATATATCGAACATTATATAAAGTAGAGAAATGTTTTCCTCACCTCTGCCTTGAAAATCCTTCACAATTTTTCAAGACCCATTCCAACACCGTCCTGCAGGAAGCTTTTCCCTCCTTGACTTTCAAACCACTGCTCACACCCAATTTCTGCATCATCTTCTCATAAAATCATAGCACGTTGGAGACACTCAGGGTTAACCTCTTCACCTCAAAAACTAGGGAAATTGCTGGGGCAAGGTGGCTCACACCTGTAATCCTTGCACTCTGGGAGGCTGAGGTGGGTGAATTGCCTGAGCTCACAGGTTCCAGATCAGTCTGAGCCAGAGCTAGACCTCTTCTCTAAAAAAAAAAATAGCCATGTGTTGTGACAGGCGCCTATAGTCCCAGCTACTAAGGAGGCTAAGGCAAGAGATTTGCTTGAGCCCAAGAGTTTGAGGTTGCTATGAGCTATAACACCATAGCACTCTATCAACAGAGACAAAATGAGACTGTCTCAAAAAAAAAAGCGGGGCGCGGGGGGAGGGGGAATTAAAGCCTGTAACTTATCCAGTGTCACAGACTTTAGAGCAGAGCAACAGACAACAGGAACGCAATTGCCGATGACTCCTACTTCAGTGTTCTTTCTACTTGTGTATTTTTCTCTTTCCTATCTTTGGCTCCCTGCCCCAAATCCACGTCTCCAATGCTATACATACTTGTACCTGCGTCCTTTCCCACCATTTGTTCCTTCTGTCTGAGATATCCTAAAGATGCCTAAAAACTATCATAGCAACTGATTTGCCAAATAACATCCCATAGAAAAACACTCTTCTTAGAGAACTTTTTAGAGTAGGCGTCAGTGATAGTCCCTCTCTTGGTACATATTTAGTAGATAGGGTTTTGTTGACTATGGGGTCTAAATTCAGTTTCCAAAACTGAACACCTTATCTTTAGATGTGGCCTTCAATTGGATGTGGTAAAAAGTGATCAAATTAAGTTTTTGACTAAAAAGTCTCAGGTTGTTTTTATTTTGCCAAATAGCTTCTTATTTAATATAAACATTGTGGGGCTTTCTGTGGTAAAGGTAATTGATGTGAATGTCAGGTAATTCACTAACATTCTGTTTTTTCAATTGTGTTAATATGAATTGTATCTACCTATACACATTTTTGGGTGAAATACTGAGGGCTAAAGTCAAACAGAGCACACTTTAAGTGGCATCAATAATTCCATTACTTAAATTACTCTCGTAAAATGTATAAGTGGATTTTTATACTATTTATTTATATTTGGAGACAGAGTCTCACTCTTGCCCAGGCTAGAGTGCCATGGCATCAGCCTAGCTTACAGCAACTCAAACTCTTGGGCTCAAGCAATCCTCCTGCCTCAGCCTTCGAAGTAGCTGGGACTATAAGCACCTGCCACAAAGCCTGGCTAATTTTTCTATTTTCAGTAGAGACAGAGTCTCTCACTCTTGCTTAGGCTGGTCTTGAACTTCTGAGCTGAAGCAATCCACCTGCTTCAGCTTCCGAGTGCTAGGATTACAGGCGTGAGCCACTCCTGGCCTTATACTATATATTAAAATAACGAAAACCCCAAACATCATCAAGGAAGGACATTATCATTGCCATTCCCATATCTTAATTTTTAACTTGAAAAGAGCAACGACATAGAGAAAGATGCAAACAGGTCATGGCTCCAGTGAGGAACAGTAAGGAGCTATGTTACTTTACTTGGGCTTGCTAACCACATTACTGTTTCAGAAAACCACAGCTGCTTTGGAAATAGATCAACCTCTTGAGTACCTGAGATTACAAGTGTGAGCCTCTGTGCCAGGCCAATATCAATTTCTTGGTTTTGATAATTTACTAGGATTACATAAGATATTATCATTGGGGAACACAGAGAGAAAGGTACACTTGAACTCTTAATTATTTTGGTAACTTCTGTAGAGTCTAAAGTTAAAAAACAAGTGAGGAAGAAAAAACTATAGCTGAGGACAAAGGAAAACAGGCAATCTAGACATTTTTATTAAGTTCTATTAAAAATATTAAGACATTTGAAAAACTCACAATTATAAAACACTCTCATACTTGGTCATTTTCTTATTATTTGACAGCTAGTGCTATATGCTGAAGATGTTACAGTAACATTAACCCACTACACTGCAAAAATTGTATTTCTAGAGTTTAATAAAAATGCACCTTAATTAAGAAGAGATACACACTCCTTATATAAAAGCACTTAAAAAAAAACAACTTTCCATTAAAACTCAAAAATGTTTGATTTTGTTAATTTAGCCAGGGTCATGATAACTTCATTTTCTTTTAATGATATAGGGTAGATGCAGAAATGCAACCCACTAGGAAAATGGGCTTCTTAAAATGTACTATAAAAGAGCAGTACAGACTTAGAGCTGAATAGTATATATTTTCCTAAATTTGTTGAAAAACTGACTTCAAGGTTTTTTTTTTCTAAAAGTTTCAGTGATGATGAACAGCTCTATTTGAATAATGAGCTCACTAGCCAGCCACCTTCACAATCAAGCCACTTGTTTAGCTCTTTTCAATCGGCTGCTACCAAGAAAGAGACTCCTAAGATGATAAGGAATCCCAGAATCACCAAAAGGCTCTGATTTCCCTGAGTATCTTCAGGAGACACTCTGTCCTTACATCAGAAGGGCAGGGAGTTAAAGTTTTAAAATAATTTTGGCAACTGTCTGAGACGCTTTATATCTAAGAAGGTGCCTACTGAATTCATGCTATTCATTTGCTTTAAAGTTTCAGAAGATTGCAAATTTTCAGGAAAAACTGGAACGTTCGTTTCATTTTCTTTCTCAGGATGTGGAGTAAACTCTGCTTTGCCAGTTCGGATGTTCACTGCAGGACTTGGTTTATGGTTTTTTAATAAGAAAGGTGGATTTTCACTCAACTGCTGTGTTGCTCTTGGCTGCATGACTTCATTTGTAATATTTCTCAATACTGGCATATCTGTGTGTGTGCCCATAGAGTCACAATTATTACAATTAATTATTTCACAGGCATTCCTAGAAGGCTCTTTTTGATGACCAAATTGTTCAGCTATGGATGTAAGGTTTTCATTCAATAAATGTTCATTCTTGCTATCTGCATTGTTAGAAGGCTCCTCTTCATCTTCACTATTGTCACTGCTTTGTATGAGTCCATATCGCTTCATATATTTTTTGGTTGCAAATGACATGTTGCTTGGTGAGATTAAACTAAGCCCCACTGTGTTTTTGTCTGTATTAATATGCAGAAGACTAAAAGATGAGTCACAGTTGTTTTGATTTGATCGAGTAAGAGATAATTGTGATAGCTGACTCTCATTTAAATATTTCAGAGCTATAGCATTTGCTTCCATGCTCAAATCCACACCATTGGGGCTTAAGCCACTCACGCCAACATTTGCAAATGACATGTAGTTTAATCCAGAGATCACTGCTTCTGGGCTGATGCATGCCAATACACTGAAAGACAAAAAGTAGTAAGCCATCATTTACTGTATGAGTACTAAATAGTGTCATTCTAAATGTGACCCACTCTATAAAAGTAACAAAGAGTCTTCAGCTTTAAAGTCATGGCGCTTTCTATCTGAGTACTTAGACATGTAAATCTTTTTTTTGAGACAGAGCCTCAAGCTGTCACCCTGGATAGAGTGCTGTGGCATCACAGCTCACAGCAACCTCCAATTCCTGGGCTCTAGCGAGTCTCTTGCCTCTGCCTCCCAAGTAGCTGGGAGTACAGGCGCCCGCTACAACGCCTGGCCATTTTTTGGCTGCAGCCGTCATTGTTGTTTGGCGGGCCCGGGCTGGATTCGAACCCACCAGCTCGGGTGCACGTGGCTGGCGCCTTAGCCCGCTGAGCCACAGGTGCCGAGCCAGACATGTAAATCTTGATGATGCAGATATAATAGCTTAGAAGGTAATCCAAGATTCACAGATTAAAAGTGGAATACAAATTAATTTTCCTAAATTTCTACTTCCATTATGGTTTTAGGACTAAATACAGGCCTCAAATAGAAGAACCATTCAATATTTCTGTGAGTCTTGTGATTTATAACTGTTAACCATAAATGTGACAGATCAGTTAACGTTCAAAGTAAAGTAAAACATATAAATAAAATAAAACAAAAAGCACATTTGATGACATAAGTTTTTTAAGTAGCTCAAAAAATTAAATTGGTCTTTTTATTTTTTTGAGAGTCTCACTTTGTTATCCTTGGTAGAGTACTGTAGTGTCATTACTCATAGCAATCTCCAACGCTTAGGCTCAAGCGATTCTCTTGCCTCAGCCTCCAGAATAGCTGGCGCTACAGATGCCTGCCATAATGCCCGGCTATTTTTTTTTTTTGTAGTTGTCATTGTTTAGCAGGCCTGGGCCCAGTTCGAACCCTCCAGCCCCGATGTATGTGGCCAGTGCCATAACCATGCTCGGCTATTTTTAGAGACAAGGTCTCCCTCTTGCTCAGGCTGGTCTGGAACCTGAACTCAGGCAATCCACCTGCCCCAGCCTCCCAGAGTGCTAGGATTACAGGCATGAGCCACTGTGCCTGGCCTAAATTGTTCATTGTTGAAGAGATTTCATTCATATTAAAAAAAACAAAACAAAAACACCGACCAGTCTCTGGATATGGGCTTATACACACACAAACTTTTTTTCATTAGATATAATCTTCAGCTCACTTTGGTTAGTGTTATCTCAACTGACTTGCCTTTTTCTTTATATCACATGTATAATCATAATAGCTGCTATTTCTTACTGAGGCCTTATACTATGTATGTACCAGGTACTCTGCTAAATGCTTTACGTGCATTATTTTCATATGTTTCTCACAGTAACCTTTCTCAGGGAGGTATTATCCACTTAATATTTCAACCTTACTCTCCACTTAACCAAAAGTGAAACAAAACAAAAAGTCAAGTTCATTATGTACTTACAATTTATTAATTTTAATGATTCACACTAAAGATGTCAAAATAGAATAGCTACTGTGAATAATACACTACCTAAAACTACTCCCTAAGGACAGTCATAGCAAAATAGAAGGGTTCCTCAAGGCAGCAGGGTGATTTTTATGCATTCCAATAAGGTTATATAGCGTCCGTCTCATGAGATGGAAATAAAACCTTCAAAAATGCTAGCCTCATTCACTTACACTATTGGTAGAAACAGAAACTGACAGAACAATTTAGTGAGCAATGGTAGTATCTAGCAAAACGTTAAACGCACATACCCTTTAAACCTACCCACTTATGAAATTATCCTACAAAGATACTTGTACAAGCAACCTGTAGAATGAGGTTCAGTTAGCATTGTCTGAAACAACAAATATGGAATTTGGCCTAAAGGTCCATTAATAGAGGACTGGAGCTCAATACATTATATAGTACAAAAGTACAAAATATTGTGCAGCTGTTTAAATACATGAGAAAGAACTGTACATACCTATAAGGAAATGTTTCCAATATACACTAATGTTAAGGAGAAAAAAAAATTACAAAACTTATCAAATATATATACTTTAATATTCATAGAATATTTCTAGAAGAATACAAAAGAAACAGTTGAAAGAAGTAACCTTGAAGGAATCAGACTGAGAAGCCTGGGAATGGGGACTTCTGCATTTTATCTCATACTCTTCTATACTGTTATTTAAACCATGAAATTTTATTACTTTAAAAAAAAAATTTTGTTACTTTTGGATTTAGAAAGTAACAAAAAATAATTAAAAGCAAATATGCTAGCCTTTATAATACAATTTCCAGATTTTATTCTCTTTTTTATAAGTACATGCTGAAGTTATCTGTGATGGAGAGGAATCTGAATAGAAGGAACTCCCAGAAAAAGTAATGTTTTCTCTTTTTATTTTAAATTTTTGTTTTAGGTCTTGCTCTGTCACCAGGTGAGAGTGTACTGGCATGATCATAGCTCACTGGGACGTTAAAGTCCTGGACTCAAGTAATCCTCCTGCCTCAACCTCCCAAGTAACTAAGACATAGGCATGCACCATCATGCCTGGCTAATGTTTTTGCTTTACAGTTTGGATGACACTGTAGAACTATATATCCAGTAGCTGGCATAGACTCTTTCACCTCCAGGAAGACTTTTCAGACAATGTCAAGTAAAATTCCCTTCCCTTTACTCAAGACTCAGTAGAACCTATGTTAAGTTGGCCAAGGGACTGTAACAAACTGGTCAAGATACAGAGGTGGTCAACATAAGGAACTAGGCCTACTTATTGATACAAACATGAACATGTTATACATGTCCCAGCTGTGAAAACAAGGTCAGCTTGAGGAGATGGTCAATGTTGGGAGGTGGTCAACTAAGGAAATTCTACTGTATTTTGTTGGCATCTCTACCCAGGAGTTATTTCACAATCTCTCAAATTATTTCTGTATGTAATCTTCTCTACTAAAATGAAGAATCTAAAATATAGAGATGATCTCTCTCTCTCTCTTTTTTTTTTTGATACACAGTCTTACTATGTCTCCCTTAATAGAATGCCACGGCATCACAGCTCACAGCAACCTCAAACTCTTGGGCTGAAGTGATTCTCTTGCCTCAGCCTCCCAAGCAGTACTATAGGCACCCGCCACAAAACCCAGCTATTTTTTTGTGGCAGTTGTCATTGTTGTTTAGCTGGCCCAGGCCGGGTTTGAACCCGCCAGCCTCAGTGTATGTGACTGACGCCATAACCACTATGCTGACTGGTGCTGAGCCTAGCGATGATCTCTTATTCACCAATATATACAGCAGGTCCTGAATAAATGATGAATCATCTGAATTAAGGAACAAATATATCTTTTTTCATGATGCTAATGTAACATAGCTAAAATTTATTGATCTTTAAAAATAGTTTTTTAAAGTTACCTGGCATGATCCACTTTATGTGCATTTTTTTTTACTTTAGTAGGAGAATCAATTTTTACTCCAAGGCTTCTTAGTTGCTTAAGAGTTGCATTAAGAACACAATCTTTATCCATCAGTCCTGAATCTTGCTTTTTTTTCTTTGTATGGTAAACATTTTGAGTTCTGGTGCATTCATGGCTGATAATCACTGCTTTGGTAGATGGCTGCTCAGTTTCTTTGGAGGAATTATTTAATAGGTGGTTCACTTGACCCTGAATAAAAAGAAAAATGACACATCTGAAATACTACTGTTAAAAACCTTAAGATCTTAAATAATACCATAAGTAGATCAGAGAAAAGCAAAATAATATCATCACAAAGTATCAAGTACATCTGCAAATATTAGGAGTTTTTTATAAAAGAAGCCTTTTTTTTTTTTTTTTAAAGAGACAGAGTCTTACTTTGTTGCCCTAGGTAGAGTGCTGTGCTGTCACAGCTCACGGCAACCTCCAACTCCTGGGCGTGGGCGATTCTCTTGCCTCAGCCTCTCGAGCAGCTGGGACTATAGACGCCCGCCACAACGCCCAGCTATTTTTCTGTTTTGCAGTTTGGTTGAGGCCAGGTTTGAACCCGCCACCCTTGGTATATGGGGCCGGAGCCCTACTCACTAAGACACAGGCGCCACCCAAGGAAGCCTATCTTAATAAATGATTTCATCAGTCTCTAGAGCAGCATTTCTCAACCTGGGGGTTGTAACCCCTTTTTAACAAGGAAAATACATTGCGGCTTTAGAAAGGCTGAGAACCAGTGCTCTAGAGGAAACAAATGGTTGTCCAGAGTTTGTTTCTTTTATTTTTTTAAGGCACAGTCTTACTCTATTGCCCAGGCGAGAGTGCCATGGCATCATCGTAGCTCACAGCAACCTCAAACTCCTGGGTTCAACAATCCTCCTGCCCCATCATCCCAAGTAGTTGGGACTGCATGTGTCCACCACAACCGTTGGCTAATTTTCCTATTTTTTTAGGAGACACGGGGTCTTGTTCTTGTTCAGGCTGGTTTCGAACTCTTGAGCTCAAGCAATCCTCTCGCCTCAGCCTCCCAGAGTACTAGAATTATAGGTGTGAGCCACCACACTCGGCCTCAAGAGTATGTTCATTTTAAAACCAACATATATAAAATCATTTGAGTAATATATCGAATATTTTCACTGATTTATGCTAAATTCTTTATAAAGCCAAGTTTTAAATTACTTTCATTTGAAAAATGGTATTATGTTTCAGAATTTTAAAAATTAGATCTTCATGATACTTGCAGAATTAGGCTTCTTTCTTTTCTCACTTTCTAAAAACAAGAGTGACTTGTGATACTATCTCTGACTTCCTGACATTAGAGCATATTTCATTCCCTGGGCAGACATGCTGCTAGCATCAGTGCAGGATGTAGCAGGCAAATAACAAATATGTGTTCATTGATGGATACAAAGAGCCCTATGAAGTATATTTAATTAGTCTTCAGTTATAAATGGAAATTAAATGTTTCAAAGGCTACAATTTGGATAGAAGTGACAGCCAGGATTCTTTCAACTTTTAAGTCCCAGATTAGTTCCTCCAACCAGAATTATCTCTTTTTATTTTGTACTCCCTTTGCTTTTCACTACTCCTCAAACTGTTTTATTATTTGTAACTAGTGTCCATATATTACTATTTCCTCTAGGCTCTCAAGGGCATGGACTGTCATAATCTTCTTAATCTTCTTTATATTATCTTAAACTAAGTTTTTTTAAATTTGTTTATTTGTTTGTTTTTTGAGACAGAGTCTCACTATGTGTTCCTGGGTACAGTGGTGTCACAGCTCACAGCAACCTTAGACTCTCGGGCTTAAGCAATTCTCTAGCCTTAGTCTCCCAAGTAGCTGGGACTACAGGTGCCAACCACAACACCTAGCTATTTTTTTGGTTGCAGTTGTCATTGTTGTTTTAGCTGGCTTGGACTGGGTTCGAACCCGCCAGCCCTGATGTATGTGGCAAGTGCCCTGCCCACTGAGCTATGGGTGCCACCCTCAGACTAAGTTTTTAATAAATATCCACTTCCCTGAACTGAAATTAGTAAATATTATTATTAATATCCCACCACTTTCCAATTTTCAAACTTCCTACAAACTTTTTTCTTTTCTGATAAAAATTTTAGTTTGAATT
The DNA here is from genome assembly GCA_963573935.1 of Arctocebus calabarensis. Lineage (NCBI taxonomy): Eukaryota > Metazoa > Chordata > Mammalia > Primates > Lorisidae > Arctocebus > Arctocebus calabarensis. Next base: position 28,230 of record CAUYON010153351.1, on the reverse strand, counting down.
TGACAAAATATCAACATATATGCTTAAAATACATTTTTTTTTCTTTTGCTAACTAACTGATGACTAGCATGTTTATAGTAAATTACTAAATTTAGGTTATCATAATTTATGGAAAGCTTGGAGAAATAAATGATATATTGTTAATTAGGCAAAAATCTTTGTATCTCAAGGTATCTATTGGTTTAAATGCAGGAAAAGCTCAAGTAGTATACTATACTATACTGAGTAACAATCTCAGAAAGATGAAAGGGTCTACATTTTCTTACCAATAAATCCTGGTAAATTTTCTGGTTATCTGATAGCCGATAAGGAAAGGGTTGCTCAATTTTTGGTTCCTCTGATGTTTCAGCATTGTTACGGGCACCCTCTGTTGGTCTGGTCTGTAAGCACGGGCTTACATTCTTTGCCGGAAGGCCACTTGAAAAGAACACGGGTATAACAGCTTCTTTACTGAGACCATCAGAAGAGCTGTTTGAAAGGATATAAAATGGATGTGTTAATGATCAGGGAACCTTTAACATATACTACAGCAGGCTCGGCGCCTGTGGCTCAACGGGCTAAGGCGCCAGCCATGTACACCTGAGCTGGCGGGTTCGAATCCAGCCCGGGCCTGCCAAACAACGACGGCTGCAACCAAAAAATGGCCGGGCGTTGTGGCGGGTGCCTGTAGTCCCAGCTACTTGGGAGGTGGAGGTAGGAGACTTGTCGAGCCCAGGAATTGGAGGTTACTGTGAGCTGTGATGCCACAGCACTCTATACAGGGTGACAGCTTGAGGCTCTGTCTCAAAAAAAAACAAATACTACAGTAGAACTTCAGTAAGTTGACCACCCCAGGGAATATAACAAACCGGTCAACTCATGGAGGTAGGTCAGATGTTTGTAACTCGGGGACAGCCTATACTACATTTCAAATATAGTAGGACCTCCATAGTTGACACCTCCCTACAGTGACCATCTCCTTAAGTGGACCTAACCTGTACGCCCAGATATGCACCACAGGTACGTGCTAGTGCAGGAGGCCTAGTTCCTTATGTTGGCCTCCTCTGTATGTTGAGCAGTTGTTATAGTCCCTGGGGTAGTCAACTTATAGATGTTCTACTGTATAATTCTTACCAAAAAATTCTATGAGACAGATATTATATATTAGCTCCATTTGGCAGGTAAAATATTGAGGTACAGTAAGGTTATAAGTAATTACCTACATTTATAGACACAGTATTTTTCTAACATATCTTCTTTAAAACTTAGGTTATTTCAAATATTTCTACATTGCTTAATTTTAACTTGATATCAAGTACCAAGCACACATTTGGTACACAAGCTTAATAAATATTAGCTTTCAAAATATCAGTCAAGAGATAATTTTAAGAAAAAGTTGATAAATTTGACTACATAAAATAAAAAATTTTACATAGCAGAAACCAATATAAACAAGTCAAAAGACAACAGACAAACTGGGAGAAAATATTCACAACATATACCACAAAGAGCTAGCTAGCATCTCTAGCATACAAAGAAACTTAAAAATTGAAGGCAAAGGACCTAAAAGCCTATAGAAAAATGACAAAAGACATAAGTAGGCATCTTACAGGTATCAACATGACCCTTAACATGAAAAAATGTTCAAACTCATACATAATTTAAAAAAAAACCCTAAAATAACATTGAGATGTCATTAGTCACCTCTCAGACTGTTACCAAAGTTTTCAAAAAACATGTCAACATATTCTGTCAGCATGGTCATGAGAAAACAAGTCCTTTCATACATTTGCTGGTGAGAATGCAAACTGGTACAACCTTTCTGGAAGGAAATTTGGCAATACTTAAAACAATCACATATGTATTTAACTCTAGATGCAGGAATCCCACTTCTAAACAATTCAAATATACACATGCTCAAAGTAATTCACTGTGCCATTGTGTGTAATTGCAGAATACTGAAAACGATCCAAATGTCTATAAATAGGCAAGTAGTTTATTAAACTATCATAAATTCACACAATGGCGTACTACTGAAGCTATTATAGAAGCAGGAAAATCTTGAAGAACTGACTGGAGTAATTTCCAAGATATATTGTTAGGTGAAAAGAGCAAAAAAGTTCAAAACAGAACTTATGGTATTCTTTTCGTACTTCATGTAAGAAAGTCTACCTAAGAAAATAAAGACATACATGTTTCTTTGTATAAAAGAAATGCAGGAAGAAAGGATAAGCTAGAAACTAAAATGACTGGTCACCTAAAGAGGAAGGGTAGGAAAGGATAAGGAAGAAAAGAGACATGAAAATAGGGGAGCAGGGATAAGAAGAGAGCAAACCTTTTCTTAGTATATACTTTTTTACACAGCTTTGTCTCTTAGAAAGCATAGTAATATTTCACACCCCACCCCCCAAAATGTAATATAAACAGTAACAAATGAACCTAATGGCGTTACAAACAACATAAACACATTGATGGGAACAGGAAGAAAAGGACTAACCAAAATAACTCTGAAAAACAATATTTTGGCTGGATACTGTAAGGCTAAAGAAAAAAGAACTGTACATAAATATTATACTCTAGCTGATCTGCATCAAAATTTTTAGCAATTTTGAAACTACAGTACTTGATGTGTATACTAGTTTGAATAAACTGAATAAGTAAGTATAGCAAACATAATGAAAACCAGGTTTCTCACTGTGGGAGAACAAAATTTTAAAATAAGAAAAGAGGAGGCCAAAGCACAGTGGCTCATACCTGTAAACTTCACACTCGGAGACCAAGATTGGTGGATTGCCTGAGCTCACAGGTTTGAGACCAGCCTCAGCAAGAGCAAGACTCTGTCTCTAAAAAATAGTTGGGAGTGGTTTGCAGGTGCCTATAGTCCTAGCTACTCAGAAAGCTGAGGCAAAAGAATCACTTGAGCCCAAGAGTTTGAGGTTGCTGTAAGCAGTGATGCCATAGCACTCTACTGAGGATGACAGAGTGAGACTATGTCTCAAAAAAAAAAAAAAAAAAATTAAAGAGAGTATTGGATTGGAATTGGAGGGTCAGTATAAAGTCAAGAATTTTTATTTATAGATAGATACATCTAAAAATAAGTATAGATTTGTAAATATGCATGGGTTAGCAGGCATATATATGTGTGTTTATATGTGTGTTTGTGTAATAAATAATAGTTGTATCTGCAAAGAGGACCTAGAAGCACAGAAAGAACAGTTTAAAAAAGAGCATACCTAGCTGGTTAAATACCATACTCTCATACCAGCACTCCTGATTCTGTTGTTATTTCCATGCTGGAGCGGAGAAAATACAAATAAACGTGGAACATCTTGTGGCGTCAGAAAATAAGAATATTACAAAAAACGGGGAATTGTGCAAAATAAACAGAAGCCAATTTAAAAGAGCTTCTGAAGCCTAAACTGGAACACACTGAGCAATAAAATGATAGCATCAGATTATAACAGAATAAAAGAAATAGCCAAGCGCCTGTGATTCAGTCGGTAGGGTGCCAGCCCCATATACCGATGGTGGTGGGTTCAAACCCAACCCTGGCCAAACTGCAATGAAAACAAATAGCCAGGCATTGTAGCAGGCTCCTGTAGTCTCAACTACTCGGGAGGCTGAGGCAAGAGAATCACCTAAGCCCAAGGAATTGGAGGTTGCTGTGAGCTGTGATCCCACAGCACTCTACCAAGGGTTAATAAGTGAAACTCTGTCTCAAAAAAAAAAAAAAAAAAAAAAAAGAAAGAAATAGCCAAGAGTCCTTACCAGCATAAATGAATGAATAAGGAGTGGAAAAGAAGGAACAGCTTCCTTCCTTACAGAAGAATTCAATTTATAAATGTAGAAGGAATGAGGAAAGTACAAAATCATCTTTAGGCAAATATTACAATAGTAACTGCTGTAGGCAAGATCCATAGATGGGTCCTAAAATAAATGGAAGAAATGGAATAAAGGAAGAAAGCTTAAGAAGAGGATATCTGTGGTTTTGAAATATCTTCCTCAAAGGTTTTGTTTACTAATAATATGTAAATAATAATAAAATTACAAATAGAGATTATAATAATCACCTTCTGGTATCTTAGAAACAGATAAACTGATCTTAAAAATCAGGAAGGAGCTCTCCAAGTCACCCAGTCCATCTCCTTCCTACAGATGAGACTGTATTCAAATCAGTAAAGACAGAAGTAAATTTATCCTAATCCCAAAAGAATTTCAATGAAATTACATTACGTAATTTCCTTAAGTATCCAAATTTGGTACAGTGAAATAGGTTATCAAGAATTAAATCTTATATACAGAGAAAAAAGCCTTACAAAAAAAAAACCCTGACTTGGCACCTGTAGCATAGTAGTTACTGCACCAAGGCTGGTAGGTTCAAATCCAGCCTGGGCCAGTTAAACAACAATGACAACTGCAACAGAAAAATAGCCTGGCATTGTGTTGGGCATCTGTAGTCCCAGCTATTTGAGAGGCTGAGGCAAGAGAATTGCTGAAGTCCTAGAGCTTGGGGTTGCTGTGAGCTGTGATGCCACAGCATACTACTGAGGGCAACACAGTGAGACTCTGTCTCAAAAAAAAAAAAGAAAAAGAAAAAATTCTGGAGATCTGTTTCACAACATGAATATACTGAGAACTATTAAACCTTACATTTAAAATGGTTAAGCTGATAAATGTTACAGTGCATATAGGGTGATCCATAATTGTTAGTTCTCTTAATCTCCTCTTATCTCTACCCTATGCCCCGAACATCAGACTGGGTCTTCATCTTTAATCATGCTAAAAAATTTTACTTTACACCAGAAAACACCAGAACACTTAGATGTAGAAGTGGAATTCCAACTTTTAAAGATTTTATGGCTTTTTCAAAAAATTACTTGCACTGAGCAGGATTTTTATATCCAAACATTTGCAAAGCTCCTTATTTTTAAGGATAGTCTTTGTCAGTTACTGAATTTGCTTATTCATCTTTAGCTAAAAGGTAATAGTAATTAAGTACTGTTGTAAGAGCTTTATATATATCAACTCACTTTACTCTCATAACAATCATATAAAATAGACATTTAGTACCTAAGAGGTGAGCAAATAGAGTCAGCGAAGAGATTATGAGAACTGACCACAGTCATGCTGTTGGGATTCAAATCCAGGCAGTCTGACACCAGAGCCCATGCTCTTAACCAGTTCAGTACATTGTGTGTTCAAGGAGTTTTGAACCTTTGTGCCTAACCTAGCAAAAGGAAAACTCAAAAAGAGAGAAGAGTAGCACCAAAACATTATGGATTTCATACCTCAAAAGATTTAAGATTAAAACAAAAATTTAAAAGACAATTATAATACGCCAAGCATTATGCCCAAAGCATCATTTTAAAAGAAATCTTTATAAATACCATATACTATACTACTTGCCACCGAAGAAAAGGAATCAATAGCCAATTAAACTGCAAGGCAAATAAATTTATCTTTCACAGACTGCTGCAACATCAGAAAGGGGGACTGGGAGTCCAGGTAACTAGGTATCACCTAGGGATACTAGGCAGTAGGGACCACAGCATGAATCAGGACAGATGTTTGGGAAAGATCCTAGAGAAGCACCCAACCCCCCTTGGACAATACTGGAGATAGTATTTAATCCAAATCAATACATTATGTTGAACAAAGATTAGATTTACATCTGGTTATGTGTTGGAATCAATACAGCTGATTAATTGTTCTGAAAAAGCAATTAGCTTCTTTCTATCAATTCAGATTTGTTTCTCCAATAGATTAGAGATTTTTAAGGCTCTAACTTGAAAATCCCCATAATTCTAGAAAGTGGTCTCTAATTTACAGAACTAAGCCAAGCAGGACACATAACGATAGCCATAGTTCATTCCTCTGTCCAGTTTCTATAATTATTCCAAGTAAACTGCACGCCTACCTTGAAGCTCACTCTAATTTGCTCTTTTTATCAATGAACGTTTATGAAGAAGCTAACATGGGGAATCAGACGCTGGGTCAAGTTCTTAAGATATAGAACTGAATATGATCCCTAACTTATGGGAACACAATCTAATCTATAGAAAAGATCTTTTCAAAATATTGTGGTACATACAAGTACTTATCTTTCATGATTAAAACATGTACTATACTGAAAGATGTTTCTCTATAGTTTTGGGGTTTTTTGTCTCATTCTGTTGCCTGGGCTAGTATGCAGAGGCATCATAATAGTTCACTGCCACCTCCAACTCCTAGGCTCAAGTGATCCTTCTGCCTCAGCCTCTCCAATAGCTGGGATTACAGGTGTGCACCACTAAGCTCTGCTAAATTTTTATAATTTTAGTTTGGATCTACCTAACAATTCCATTCTATTTCTGGGGTATTTAGTGACACCAATGGCTTCTAAGGCAAGAAAGGGCTAGGTTCCCGGTCACTAGCCAGGCCTGGATTCAAGGATCTAGTGGATGTCAAACACTGTTATTTTGCAATATCCTGGCAAGTGGCATAAGATGGTAAACTAGAGGCATTTTCTCATAGCCTCTCCCAGAAAGCCAGGGAGAAATGTGACCAACTACCACCATCTGGATTGATCTTCTCAGAAGCATTATAAAGGCACAGAAAGACAGCATAGGACACCAGGAGCAAAAAAGATAAGAAGGGAGGGAAGCCAGCATAAGGAACAGGGAAGAGAAGAGTGGTGGCCCAGGGTCAGAGCCTCCACATGGAATCACTGGCTATTAGTGCCACCACCCCCCATATTCCTTTGCATGGGTGGACTGGGGGCCCACCCAACCACCCAATTCCTAGGTGGGTCTATCCCACCAGTTGGAGGGTGTGGAGCAGAGCAAACAGGAGCTGGGGACCCACTGGGCTATGCACAAATGCCAACCCTTTTAGGGAGGGCCAGAGAAGGAGTGGTCTGTCTCAAGGCTTCTTTGGGCTTATCCTACCGCTCCAACAAGATCCAGGAGCTCCTGCCCTTCTCCATGATCTTCCTTTCAATCTCCAGGCCCTACTTAGATTGCTAAGGCAATCTTCAAGCAAAAACACCTAACTCCCTAGGTCCCAGAACTAGGTTGCAATGTCCCTGACTATCTAGCATACCCTCCAGGGGTATGGTACCCTCTTACCACTCCCTGCCAAGAATAAGAAGAGGAAACCCAGTCTGATCTCCTTGACAGGGCAACCCAGAATCCAGACACAGATCTTCACATTCAGAAGTAGCTGTCTCTGATAATGCAGTGCCACCTAGTGTTCTCTCTAGAAAAATTTTTTTAACACTCTTGGATACCTAAGAGGATAATAGGAAATTATAAGCCCATTGCTTTGGGGGTCCTCCTCATGAAGTATTCGCCCAGGCCAATACTTTCAAGAGTGTTCCCCGCACTTTCTTCTAGGAAGAAAGAGCCTGAGGGAGAGCTGATGAAGTGACAGCAGCTGCGGGCAGCAGCAGCAAGGTCTTCACTGTCTCCCAATCTTACGTTGGAGACCATCAACAAGTGGACAGCATAGCCAAAACCAGCAGAAACCTCTCACACAAAAGTGGGGGATAGGTAATTGCCCCAAACCTCCGAAGTAGGAGAGGGTAGGGTAAGGGACCAACAGTCAATCTCTGTCCTTACAATCCCAGGAAGACTAAATGGCATCTAGGTTCTAGACGAATATGTGAGTGGTAGAAGGATAAAATGAAACCAGAAGGAATTGCTTTTTCTAAATGCCAGGATGGTGGTGCTTACAGCAGGGTGTCAGGACCAGAATGAGAGCTACAAGGGGCAAAGTTCTCTTTCTTGATTTGGGAGATGTCTGTCTTGTAATCATTTCAAAAATTAATGACGGTTGCTATGTAAGGATAGTTGAAATATGGGTATTTGGTATATGATCCTTTGGACTTTACTGTTGCACTAAAATTCCTCCAAAAATACAATAAAAAGTGATAGTGGGTCAACAGCAAGATGCTAAGAAGCTGGTGGATGTATTTTCTCAAAGTCCAAGCCCACAAGCCAGAAAACCCCCCTGTCTGGGTTTGCCTCAGCCTAGCTGCAAGACCAGGCTCTGGGCTCCGTGCTGGCCGGGCCATACTTGCTCGGAAACCACACACACCAGGCCCTGTTTGTGGGAGGACTGCTCTTCAAAATCCTGGAACTTCACACTAAATTTTATACTGAACCATTAGTAACATTCATAGATAAAAATAGACAGATAAATGATGCCACTCAAAGAATTTCATGAATAGCTGAATTTATAATAAAAGTGACAGGTTTTATAATAATTTATGCAAATCCTTCATCCTGTCCCAATAATGACAATAAAATTCACACTAAATGTGCTCATCATGTTTTATAGTTCTCAAATCAATTTTATACATATTATTACAGTAGATCTTGTAACATCTCTAGGATTGAGATGCATTGGTACCAATTTTTTCACACTTTAATCTCAAAGCCTGAATTAACATGCCCTAGATTACTTAGAAAGTCAATGAAAGAAATAAAATTTCAACTTTAATATTTCCTCTAAGTCTGGTGCTTTTGCTGTTCATCTTGGGCCATTAAACTCATGGTTTTAACCTCATTAACTTAAATATCTAACCCTATTCATTAAACTAAGAGACAAGCATGCTTAGACACTAACTTTTACCTGCAAAGCATATGGGACTGGGAGCCTGGGAAATCTTCTCTCCTGTGTGCAAACTCTCTGAGGAGCACAGCTGCCCAGCAGAATGAAGAGACCAGGGGTAGGAGCCTCCTGTGTTTGCACCTACTACACCCTCTCGAGGCCACAGTCAAGTCAGAGACTCAGACTTCTCCAGAAGCCCCAGGGTTGTGTGTTAGTACCAATTAGGATATTAACAGGAACATCGACACAGACAATGAAAATTCTGCTTATCCAAGAACAGGACATTTGAGAGCCCAGACCCCAGCACCTGGCCACTCGACTGCCAAGGCTCAGTGTGGAGGAACACATCACAACACAGTCAGGTGAGGACTAAAACGAAGCATGTTAAAAGAGGATGTGGGGGTGAGTTATGACATCTCAGGCCCGCAAGCCTTCCTAATTTTAATTGACCTCTTTAAAAGATTTATCAATCAGTTATAAATGATTTCTTTTGGCTATGAAGCCTATTACTGCAGTGTTCCTACAGATATTTACAAAAACAAACATCCTGATTATCTACTGATCCCTCACCAAGAACACTGTGAAACAGATCAAGTCTGGAAGCCAATTTAAAAATTACTTATTGATCTGCTAATAGTGCTGGACGCAGAAATATGTAAGACACTACGAAAGTCAGTCCTTGAGTTGAGGCTCTTTGCCTTCAAGTAGCTGATAACCTAGGAAGAAGAAAACACAGTTAATCAAATAATCATAATATAATGTAAACAAACTTCTGTCTGTGATCCTAAGATACAATTTTTTTCTCTACCTCTTCATGCAGTCCCCAGTCTCGCAGGGATTACAGCTCTCTGAGGACACACAGGAGTGGTCAGTTCCCCTGAGGGAGATGGGGGAGGCAAAGACAGGGCCCCAGACGCGCTCTCGGCCGACTTACAAACTGTAAACTTTCCTCATCTCTTACTGGAAAATGCATACTTTCTATTTGTTAAAACAATTTTATTTGGCTTTTTAATCGTGTAGTTTTTAGATTGAAAGTAACAGAAATTAGAGTAAAATAGGCAGCATAAAACAAACTAATTTGGAAAGATGTGACAATGTCAAACCTGAGGAAATCAAAGGACCCAACTCAGTGAGAACAGAAACCAAAGAGGATCTGGAGAATCACAACAGAAACTGATGAATAGTTCCTACAACATGCTGTTGTCAGGGGGAAAATTGAGTCCCAAGCCTATGCAACATATAAAATATATGCAAAACAGGCATAATTCCATAAATGTGTCACTTAATAAATTGATCACTTAACAAAATTATAAAGCAAACACCATATAGCAGCTGCTGATGAAGAAACGGAATCTTATCAGTATTCATAAGCCATGGATGTGTCCTTTCCTAATTTTAGTCACTCATTTTTCCCTACAGATAATCAATATTCTGACTTCATGAAAATAATTTTCTTTCTGTTCCCAAATTTATGTAAAGTTCAAAGCAAACAAAGCTCCAACTACTGTCTACTGTCTCTTGTTTCTCATTATAATTGATGCAAATTTTAGGAAGGAAATTACTGTGAAGAGGAGTAAGGAGGAGAGACAGAGACAGAGGGGGACAGAGAAACATATTGACAGGAGAATAGAGAGAGGGGAAGGAAAGGAAAGAAAGATGGGGGCTGATTCCAGGGACCTAGCTCAGCAATCATCCCCAGCCCTAACTGACAATCCCAACAAAAACAAAAACAAGTGGGGAGGAAGTACCCAGGGTGAGACATGACGTCAGTGCCGGCAGAGCTGTGAGCCTGCTAGTCCAGCAAAGTGGACTAACATCCCCTAAACACACGAACTTTCTATAAGTGCCACAATAGTACAAGTTTCCACATGGTGAAAGATTTCCAAATGTCAGTGACTGACTAATATGGGGCCATATATCTTGGCTCAACCAAAAATTGAAGTCCTTTGACAGTTCTGTAGTGTTACTTGACTGTGCCTTTCCCACTTTCCCTATATAAGACCTTGACCAAATTCTAGCTCTCAAGGAGCCGACTAACGCCCTTGTGACACTGTCCTGCAGATGAGACTTGGGTGTACCAGTTGGCCCTGCAACCTCCTTGCGCTTGATCCAACGTTTCCAATGGATGAGCACCTCCTCCGCCCCTGCGCCACGCTAAGCACTCACATCGCACCACCTTACCTTTAACAATAACCCATGATATAGATCCGTAGTAACAGAGAATCATTACAGAAACTTCCATTCTTCCCCCATGACCCGGGCACCAGACCAAGTGCACAGCCTTCCTGATGCTGTTAGACGCTCTCAGCCCAAGGAACTCCTCAGTGCCAGAGTTGGAGGTGAACGTTGGCAACAGAAAGAAACACCTGAAAGGTGGTTTGAAATTTGTTTTCCATTTCAAGTTGCCCTACAGGGAATGCTCTATGTTAAGCAAAGATTTGTGTTTTAAAACAGAACTTGACAAGCTGAACTTGACAAGCTTTATGACAGGAAACGCACTGAGTTTGACAGCATTCCATTTAGGAGCAAGTGACATCAAGAAATAGACCCTGGCTTTTAAAAAAGTTAAATTATATTTTTTATCACCTGTTACACAATGTCTGTATTCTCACATATCTCAGCGTTTTTATATTAAAAGAAGAAGATAATGGATTATGTGGTATATTGTTATGCTGATGGAATCCAAAGGATCAAACCTCTCAGTGTTCACATCCAGCCAGCAGAGGGTTTAAAGCAAGGATTTGATCAGAAGTGTGGCTGTAAGATGAGACCAAAGCAATGGAAGGAGGGGCCTGGGAATATCCATCTACAGAAGACGCTCTGAGATTTAACAGCCTCATCCCAGGGAGCTGCCTGGAGTCTCAGAGACAGATGAGTCGTCTGCCTCAGAAAAATCAGACATGGTCATAGAGTGGCTCCAAGACGGCCTCGGGTGAACTCCAAACGATCTTAGAAAGACCACAAAGTTTTTAAAAGAATTTATTGGTTTGGACTGAAGGGATGCAGACAGTTTAATAGAGGGGAACAAAGACCTGGCTCTCTAGTCTAAAAGGGCAATCAGCTGAAAAAAGCTACTCAGCTGCCCACAGACCTGTGTTGTAGAAAAGGGGTCACGTGGGCTGGAATGAGGTTCTTGGAGGTGATAGCCGAGCACTGCAGGGAGCACAGTGACAGGCCCCAGTGACAGAGTGGCCCTTGCTGCTTGGGAGCCTGCTGGCTTTAGTGTCACCCCAGCTGGTGACTGCCACCTTCTTGTCCTCCTTCTGAGGAGGGGTCCTGCTCCCACCTGTCTGACTCACTGTCTTACATGTGTACGGGCAAAGAGCCTGTTGTTTTATGTCATGAAGATTTGGAGGATTTGAAGCAAGTGGCTCCCCACCCAAAGACCTCATCTGTGAGGAACCTGACTCTGAGATCCAGGACTTAGGTCATCTGGGGTCACAGATGAAATAGGAAGAAGCTGGGCCAGGATGTGGGGGTTGCCTTGTTTATAGGAAGAAACACATGTTTTGGGGCCAAAGGCCACACCAGGACAGTGTCACCAAAGTAGAGCCCCATGCTGCTCTCTCTCCTGTGGGATTCACTTTCCCAGAGGGGGATCCACAGGACCCAGCAAGCAGGTATGCCCAGGCCTCCTCTCTCTCCTCTCTCTGAGGCTTCCACCAGGCGCAGCCCAGCCAGACCCCAATGGATAAAAGGGGCTTGCGCAGAGATATGAGCCACTAGGTCCTCCCAGAACTCTCCCCAAGACAATATCCCAGCCCGGTGCCCATGCAGGTGAGAGGACATGAAGCAGCCACACCTGCCCCGTGTCATCCCTGACTGGTGCTGAGAAACACAAACATTAGCTAGTGCTGCTGAGTGACCGCTGGGTCCTACTGTTTTTATTCCAGGAATGCTTTAGTTTTTAATAGTCTGCATACCCATAAATATAGGAAATGCTCTTTTGCTATATCTAAAAGATCTTTAGAGAATGAGAGTTTTATTTTTCTATAATATGAGCTCAATAATGCTTCCCTCACAGGTTGTTAAAAACAGGAAAAGAAACCATGTAAACCAACAACAGACTTTGCACACTGTAAAGAATTATCTATAAGGTGGGTTCAGGGGCAGTAGATTCTCCTAGGTCTGATCTTGACTCTCCACTTGCGTTAGTAATCTCAGCAGTTCCAAGAGTGATGGGTCCAGCTGTTCTCGCACATTACATGCCTCTTCCCACTCACCCCCTAGTGTTCCATGTTGTGTGCATGGGGTGACTGCTCACAGGAAACTGGGGTGTGTGATGGACGCCAGCACTCAGGTGACTGAAACTGCCCCACTACAGGCAATCAGGTGGTCCACATGCCAATAATGACACGTGAAACTGCTCCGCATTTTCTGTGGTTCTGTACAGAGCATTCATGAGTATATAATATGGGTCATATTATTTTGTGATGTCCTTGAATCCTGTGAAGCCCATAGCAGTGATAAGTCCACCATATAACCAAACTGATGCTGGGGCAGATGGAGTAACAGGAAGACCTGAGGTGAGTGGGGCCAAGAGAAATGGAAGTGGGAAGAGACTTCTTTGCTTTTACTACCGAGTTCATAACATCTGACTAATACTATGCATTACCAATTGGTTATGTCAACAAAAAGATTCACTACATTCTTTTACTACATGCAGGAGCAAGATGCCCACAACGTGACCAACGCCACTTCTGTACTATGTACTCCAGCCGAAGTAAGTGTGTGTGTGTGTGTGTAGCACTTAATCTTAGAGTCCTCTCCTTAATAAAACTACTAGTAAAATGAAGGTAAAATACAGTTCTTCATTATCATGAGCTATGCATGTTGAGCCCACCATCTGAACAGAGACCAGGGAAACAGGGAGTGAAATCAACGCTGCTTGTGAAGGAAACAATTCAGTGTTAGAAGGATGTGGTGAGTGACGGCAGGAGTCTGACGGGTGGGCTCCTCCTGCAGACATTACAGAAGCAGCTTGATGCCCCCTCCCTCAGCCCACACACCACTGTGGGGTCATTCTCCACACAATTATCTAGACAGCTATCAACAATTGGCTGGTGTGTTGTATGAAATGAAGACTTACTTGTCATCCACAGAGTAGTCCAGGGCTTCAAAAACTATAATTATGCATTAGAGTCCCTGGGAGAATTTCCTTTTTCTTTTTCTTTTTCTTTTTTTTTTTTTTTAATTAAATCATAGCTGTGTACATTAATGCTAATCATGGGCTACAATGTGCTGGTTTTATATACAATTTGAAATGTTGTCATCAAACTGGTTAACATAGCCTTCACAGCATTTTCTTAGTTATTGTGTTAAGACATTTATATCCTACACCTAGTAAATTTCACATATACCCTTGAAAGAGAATTTCTAAGAAATTCCAATGCCCTATTCCTGAAAGGAATTTTGGTTCTTTCGTTCTGACTGGGATGTAGGTATCTCCTTATTTTTTTAAAGTTCCTAATATGCTTTAACATGTAATCAAGTTGAGAAATGCTGGGTTGTGGACAGATGTGATCATCTGTATGCTAAAAGTACAGCAGAGACAGCCAAAGGATGAATTGGCACAGACTACGCAGTTCTGGCCCTAACTATTCTAAAATTTGAACATAATGCTTCTTTGCAGGGTTGAACTGCAGTTAAGATATTTCTTGCATTTAGTGGAGGATATGAAGGGGAAACAAAGGCAAGTCTGGGTTTCCATGAAATGCTTAGTAATCTCTGTAAAGGGCAGTAGAGCACCAAGGAGCTGGGAAATGAGTACAGGTGAGGCCTGCAGGTCCCTGGACCGAGGCCAGGGTCTCTCAACATCTCTCTCTCTCTCTCTCTCTCTCTCTCTCTCTTCCCCTCTCTCTCTCCTTCTCTCTCTCCCTCTCTCTCTCTCTCTCTCCCCCTCTCTCTCTCCTTCTCTCTCTCCCTCTCTCTCTCTCTATCTCACACACCCACAAAATATGTATCCTTTTCACTTCAGCTCATATTCATTTCTTATAAATGGTGATTAATTTTCTTAAAAATTGTTTTATGTTCTGAAAAGTTATTTCTCACTATTTGTAGTCCTATTTAACACGTTTTCCATAAAGAACTCCAGCAGCAGTGGGTAGGACGTGCTCGTGCCCACTTGCCAACCAGGGAGTGGCCTTCCCTTCTCGCGCCCATCACTGTTGAACAAGTCATCGGCCAGACACCTGCGCCGGTGAGAAACTGCCGGGAGTCTCCAGATTCCGGCCTGCTGAAACCGCAGTTAGACTCAGCTCTCACAGGTCCACAGGCCACCTCCCAAACACCCGAGGATGTGTAAGTTCACTGGAGAGTTGGCAAAACTACCCTCAGGGATAAAAGATTCTTGAGGCGGTATCAGTCATCCATCATCTCCTCCATCATTCCAGCTGAGCAGCCGGCCCCACCCATCTCTTCCTTCAGTGAGACCCTTTCGCGCTCAGCTCCAGCGCCCCAGCAGTCTCGGGCAGACGCTGCGCTCAGAGCCCTGGGCGCGCCTGATGCGCAGAGATGCCTCTCGAGCTGCTCATCTCACCTGCCATGGAGCTCTAACCAAAGCGGACAGCAAACAAGTTAGACCTGCAAACAGGAAAAACGTGACTGGAGAAGGCGTGAGAGAGAGAGGCCCCACGTGAGGACGGACCACCAGGCCTGCGGCCCACCTATCCTCTCTTGCTCACATCCCACTGACCGCCGCGCTGCAGCTCCAGGGCGCAGGGTTCAGCCATTCCCTTATTTGTTACTCAAGTAAATGAAAAAAACCATACTGTAAAAATAATCACGGACTAAGTACGCTGACAATGAACACAAAGCAGTAAAGGCCTCCAGGCAGACTCTTCCTTCCCCGCCCCCATGTGTAAGACCCACGGTTTCCGAAGGTGGCCCAGAAGCCACCCAGCGCGCCGAGGTACTCAGGGTACACACAGGTCGAAACCATACTCGTGATAACAGTGCCATGTTTTCCATCTATCTCATGCTCACTGTTTTTATGGCAATGATGATATAGATTTTCACAGAAACTTCATGTATGCAGAATTATCTGAAAAGTTGTGAATTTCCTTGCAGCACAGTAGCTCTTTCTTTCTGAAATAAATAAAATGTTAAGAGAAAATAAGGTTTCACGACGATGAAATTATCAAGGGAAAGCAGCCGTTAGTGTGGCTGCAGGAGGTGATGAGCCGAGAGCAGGGCCTTCCTCCCTCGCTCGGTTGCTCTCAGAATTTCTGACAAGCTCGGTGCTTCCCAGACTACTCCTGGGATGGGGTGAGGCGTGTTGGTGCAGGGAGACATCGGGGCGATGCTGATGTTAATGAGAGGCAAGGAATTCTGTTCTGTGCCCTACCCTTTTCTCATCTCGAAAATTTTAAAACTCTATAAAAAATAGATTAAGATATTCCATTGCCCTCTTCTTGCTTCTTGGAAATTTTTTATTTTTCCTTTTATAAGAATGAAAATAAAGTCTTAAATATGTAGCTAATTTAGCTAAAAGTGTAAAATAATTGTGAAAAATTAAAATTGCTGAGATTCTTGCCCATCAGAACTTCAATTACAATCCTCTGCTGTCTGGAACTCTGGACTCCTGATGGACATTGAACAGGGGGAAATGATGTCAGAACTACCATGTCTGCCAGGAATCGCAATGAGAGACCTTTTACTACCTGGCTCCCACCACTACCACCCACAGAGAAAAGGGGCAATGTGAGTTGTGTGTTTGAAAATTACAGCTTTAGTACTATTAGACATTTTAAATATTCAGCTAAAATTACAGCTTTAGTACTATTAGATATTATAAAAATAATAATTTTAATTATTACAAGAGAGCAAAACCAATTACATGTCAAAAATAAGGCATATCATATATTAAAATAAACATAGTAAATATCACCCTCATTCTACCAAATAAGATATTAATAAAATCCAACTTTCTTTTCTGTAAATTTAATTTGTGTTCCAATTATTAGATAGTAATAACATAATCTTGGTCAGCTGAGTGTCCTCTGCCATCTTTCCCCAGGCCAGCAACTAATCCTCTGGGATATACGTGGTGACAGATCATGGACGATGTAGGTAGAAATCTGGGCTTGCTCAATGTCACCTATGTCCACAGGTGTTACCTGAGATCAGCTGAGACACTGTGTCCCAGGTAATCTTTTGCCTCAGTTCAAGCAATTGGGGAGGGGGGCATAAGTTACTATTGCATATATAATTCTGCCAAATGTATGTGTGTGTTTCATAGGAAACAATCTTCTATAACTTACTTTTCATTTTACTAAAAGCATAATTGATATTCTTAGAAAGGTTACCAAATTAGAAGGAAATATTATCAGAGTAGAAAATTTTTATGCAAGTACAGATTATCTTTCCATTTATACCAGCTTTTAATACAACACAGGTACACTTGTACTGAGCATGCTTAAATACTCAGCACTACAAAGGTATAAATTGGCATGAATTTATTGCCTATGTGTATTTTATTTATCAGCTGATATTGACTTGATATTAACTTGGGTCAAAAATTTCTAGGAGAGGTGAAGAGTCAGTGTAGGGAAAGATGTACATGTGTGTTTTCATTAAAAAATGCTTTATATTTAAATCTCAGCTTTAGAAATTCACCTATTTTTACCTAGAAACTGGAGAAAATTCCTTCCTTTTATCCAATTTTATTTCCAATTCTGGACTGACATACACATTCCTTCTAGGATGAAATACACTACAGTGAGTGATTTTAAGTAACTATGCTCAGTTACTACAAGTTATTTTATTCACACCCACGAAGGGCTTCCATCATGAGTGTCCAACCTGTGTAAAATGAAGAATGTAGAGACATGATAGAAAAAGATGAGTCCATGTATTATTTGAAATTAATCTGACACTTGCAAAAAAGTTCTTAAGAACATTTTCAGAGGGATATAACATGCTACACTACTCTAGTTCTAAACGAGAAGTCTCAAACTTCATCCACCTTACAGGATTCATTTATCCGGTACATTCCCAAAGGTAAACTTAGATTATTGTTTTCAGAGTGTGTGGCAATGAAGTATCTAACACGGGTCACAAAAAGGAGGAGCGTTCCAAACTTACAGGGCAACCCTCTCCATGTGCCCCTGGGTGCCCTGGGGTGGGGACAGACTGTAACAGACAGAACTGCAGGGTACATATGTACATGGATACACATACACGTGGACACAGAGATACATGGAACAATACTCAGCGCACGTAATCAACTCCCACTTCCCTGCTGAGACCCAGGGAATGGGGATGGGAGGTGGCTCCAGTGGGAATCAGGAGACCACCTCCCAGCTCACAAGCAGAGAGCTAGGCCCACCCTTATTCTACCTTCGGTTCCAGCATAGCCTTCTGTTGGCTAGATGGTGCTGCCCCACATGGGGGGACCTGCTTCACCTGTCCGCTACTCAGTGTCCATCTCCCCTAGACGCACCCTCCCAGGCACACCCAGAATAATGTCTAACCAATTCTCTGGGCACACTTGTCCCAGGCAAATTGAATCAAAATTGTCACATCCTGGAAGTTCCAGTCTCTCAAATGCTAGATGTTTAGAGAAGCCTGGACTCCACTGTAACTGTTCTCAGAGCAAAGCCTGGAGCTGCACTCCTCTCAGATGTCCAGTGCGCCCAGTACACAACAGGCAGTGGTGAGCATGAAGCTCAGACAAGCTCGTTTCCATGATTTTGTGTGAACAAGGTCAGAACACCCCTGCAGCTCTTCAAAAACCAGCATTGACATCCAGTGGGATAAAATATTGTGCAGAATTCTACAAAGAGAGCAAGATACCACCAATGTCACTAATATTTATGTTTCTAATACTTAGATTGATTCAGAAGGAAACATGTCTCACACTGAGCCTTTAACAGATGCCTCACTAAGCCACACAGTCCCTCTCACTTCCTGCTTCCAACTTGCTTATTAGTTTAATAGAAAGTCAGTATCACAGAATTATGAGCTTTTATTTACTTATTCCTCTCCTTTGGCAGGAAACTTATCTCTCATTAATGGAAAATGACATTTCCACCCTGTTGTTTTCTGAGCTCTTCCCAAGAAATGGAGCAAAATGTGAATGAGCACAGAAGTTGTCCAGGGAGTGAGATCACATGAACTGCATGCAGCCACTTTTCTGACCATTTCTAAAGGATAATCACATTCATGGTGTTATAAACAAATGCAGAATTGAGCGTGGGGGTTACTTTGGCTCCAGCCTGGCCCTGCTGGCCCAGCAGAGCCTTCAACAACTCCACCCTGACTTCACAGGAGGAGACTCGGGGGAATTGTAGAGTGATAATATAAGACGGCCAGACCAGACACATTAAATCTTCCAGTTGCTACCCCCAGAGCTCTAAACTAGCTGTTGATTCCTTTACAGCCCAAATTAGAAGCTGTGTGGTTAATCTGGCCCACAAAGACTTAGATTATGAACTGCAGGAGTAATATTAGCAAAATATCCTTACTTAATATAAAATTGATAAAATTCACTGATAGAGGAGAATAGCATCTATGTGTTCACACGTGTGAAGGCACACAAATCCTACAAATGCTTAACTACATGAAGTATCATCCTGGGGGAGGAGGGGGTGAGATCTAACTACATAGTGGAAGCCGTCTCATTCCTATGGACATTTATCTTCCATTTCCATTCTCAAAAACAGTCTGTTGAAGAACTATGATTATTTTCCCAGTTCAGCTCTGCTGCTTGGCTTCATGGAGCCGCCATGCTTAGAATGGCTGATGAGACAATCAAGCAAAAGGCAACCAAAACAAAGAAAATCACAGGGAATTTTGAAGGCTTGAATAAAAAGAAATTAATGCAGTGACTCACCACACCTTGCTACGCTGCCCCAGAGGCTACTATGAGCTAAGGATGCTGACCACGGGAGCGCCAGCCTTCTCCCTGAGGGCAGCACAGTACCTGGATGGCAGTGGAGAAGCAGTCACCAGTGAGCTGCATTGAGTGCGCCGGCAAAAACTGTGAAAAAGAAAACAAAGAATGTCTTGTGTATGATCATCGTGAAGAGTAACACTAAACCCAAGGAAAATGGAGTTCAACATGATAAAAACAAGATTGCTAAGCCGCCAAAATACGAAGTGAAAAACTACAGACTTGGGCAGCACCTGTGGCTCAAAGAAGTAGGGCGCCGGCCCCATATGCTGGAGGGGTGGTGGGTTCAAACCCAGCCCCAGCCAGAAACTACAAAAAAAAAAAAAAAGAAAGAAAGAAAATCTACAAGCTTGCGGGGTCTCTACTGTTCTCTTCTCATTATGACCATGCTAACCCTTCCCACCTATGGCCCAGAGTTTGAGGCCAGGGAGGTTTAGGTGGGATTTGGACAGACCAAAGAGAAACTGAGGCCCTGAAGGCAGCTGTAATGATCCCTTTATTCAGCACGTGGTGGCCAGTGAGCAAGTACAGGGACACCCGCCTTCATCCAACTTAAGGAGGGAGGTGAGGGAGTGTAAGACGCTCGCCCACAGGAAGTCTGTCCTGGGACATCCCCACAGTGGAAGCCTTGGGCCTTATATAGTGGCAGAAACAACATGGGCTCCGAATCAAGCACTAAAAAGAATGATGTCATCTTGCTTAATCACGGTCACTTAGCATAACAGGGTACCTGCCAACTTAATCATGGTCACTCCGAATAATCTGGCACCTGCTGACCTTCAGGTGAGAAAATCTATTAAGTTACCTTCCCCACACCAGGGCTCTGTGAATCTGTACGAATCAGACTCCCAAATGTAGTGCTCCAGCCTAATCCCCTCCTGTACTCTCTACCTACTATCTGGCTGCTCCTCTTTACCCACTTCTCTGCTGAAAAATTACATAACCTGCACATGAACAAGTCACAGACTCAACAGAGAACATCTATGAGAAATGGAACCCTGAAGGACAATATTCAAAAGACCACGTGAAAATGTTTCTCTATGATCTAATCTTACGGAGTGTGGGTTGACAACACCGAAAACAGAGGTGAACCCAACGAGTGTCCCCAGCCCGTGACTTTCAGATTTCGTGTGCTTCAGATCCATCTTATTCAGACACAGATTGCTAGTCCTTGCCCTAGAGTTTGTAATTCAACAGTTCTGGGTGCTTAGAAATTCTGTATTTCTTACAAGTTCCCAGGTGGTACTGCTGGTTCTCAGAACCACTCATTGGAAGGTGGCTGCAAGTTTTGCCATGGACTGTCCCAGCTCCACTTGAGCCTGTCCTCACCTGCCAGAGACACCCCACAGACAGGACAACCTGTGTCCCATCTCTGGTCCCTCATACCACAGACAGCTGCCACCAGACTCTGAAAGGAGATAAATTAAAAGGTGAGGAAGGACCCTGCAGGAAGTGAGTGCCTGCACGCTGGCCCACAAAGGGCAGCCTTCTGCAGCCCATCTGAGCAGAGACTCTCAGCCCTGACACCCACGGATCCCCACTTGCATTTATCTGGGGCGCATCTGCATATTGGCATTTTTAAAATCTCACTCCTGGTGTCACTACACACCCATGACTGAGAACCACTCATTTACTACGGTCTCTCCAGATGTCCTCCTTTTGGGTCACGCTGGGGGTGTCAAATGAGGTCTGTGCAAATCAGGAGAAATGCACAGACAGTCTCTATAAGGAGGTAGTTCTCAGCTAGGAGTGATTTTTGTCTTTCTCCAGACATTCGGCAGAGTCCAGATACTTTTGATAATCACAGCTCAGAAGCGTTGTGGGCATTTAGAATTCCACTGAATACTGTCCAGTGCTCAAGAGGGTCCCACAACAAAGAGCCACTGATGCCAAGTACTTGCAGTGCCAGCAGGGAGAAGCCCAGTCTGAGCATGGGGCACTGGGTCCTCGTTCCCCTGGGAGACGCTGTTGTCAGCTGCATGAAAAGGTACCAGCATGCTCTAACAGAGGTGACCCTGGGTCCTCTGACTAATGGCAGTGAGGGAGGGAAGAAAAAGAGCTGAGACCTGCTAAGTGAACGTCTTACCACACAAGCAAACAAATATAAAGCGTGAAAATATCACCTATCTCTCAATTCTGCCTGTAACCAAGACCTGAGTGTGTATCAGTGATAAAATTTTTAAATATTTCACTTATTTCCTGGTTTTCTTTAATTTTTAAATTTCATTTTTAAATTCTAGCTAAAGAAACAACTATAGTACTTAATAGTCTATACTCTTGGGAAATTAGAAAAGGTTGACACGGTTTAAAAAGGTCAAAATAGTTTACAATCTGGTTGTGGCATACTGTCTGGGATTAAGAATGTCATTTCTCAATCACTTGGTTAAGTCCATGTGCTCAGACCTAATTCAAGAAGCAGAACCTTATTTGGGCTTGACTGTCATTGATTCTTCTATCACTGTTTCTCATCAAGCCATCCCTGCTTCTTACGCTGGTACAAAATCATGCAGTCTCACGATTTGATTGTTTCTTCCTAAGTGAATGAAGAGGAAGTGCATATGCCAAGTAATAATGTGTTTTATTACCTTCTGCTTGTTTTTTAATTACTATTGACATTGGAAGCATTTTTTATTCCTGTTCTTACATCAATAAAATTAAATTTAATGAGGTAAGAAAGTCAGGATATGTAATTTATTCACTCCAGAAGCTGATTTCAGACAGATAGCAGGGATGCAATGGACATTAATGACACTGATGAGGCGAGGGAAGAAAGGATTTCCATGCAACACGGACAAACTAAGGACAAAGTAACTACATAGGGGGTGTAAAAAAGTTTGCTCCTGCACACTCACACTCTCTGCCACCTATGTAACAAGAAAAAGCCCTGCCAGTACTATTACAAGTAACCATGTATCTCAAAGAGTGCACAGTCATGGGGCTGGGAGGAGAGAGGAGAAAAGGAACCAGTGATAACTGAGCTGCTGCTAGGCACCCAGGAACATGCAAGGCGCACATGATGCCTGAGATTTCCTTTCAGGAAAAGCAAGGGTGTGGATGTCATCAACAAGAGGAAACAGGTCAGAGGGGACCAGCTGGAACTTTCCAAATCTCCTTGGTGCCAATAGGCATGGACAAGACAGCATACTCGATCTCTGTAAGATCTTTACGCTCACAAATTCTAAATCACATCCCATCTCATCTTACAATCACCAAGTAAGCTGAGCAAAGAAGACACTATTATTCTAAATCCAGGAGTGAGGGGCTCGACTCACAAGCACCGAGAAGTCTCAGGATCAACCTCCCAGTAAGAGGCAGAACCTGGATGCAGAGCAGCTCCTTACTACTGCACCTCACAGGAAGGAGAGACTGAGGGGAGACCCATTCTAATTTGGTGTGTTGCTAGTCTTTCATTTCATGAAATTAAAAATAAAAAACAAGAACAAGCAAACTCACTTCTGAAAGGAAATAAAGCAAAGCTAAAAATAAAATACTAACCTTGGCCATATTTATGAAGTTTGCTTATTGCCCTCAAACAACCCAAGTCTAAGTTTCTACTTAGGATAGAAATTGCTGGGAAAGTATACAGATAACAAGGAATAGAAGACCATGATCAGAAGATGCACTGTCCAAAGAGAAAAGAGACTGGAGTTCTGACAATGCTGGGTGCAGGGACCACGTGCTGGGCCTGGTGACAGCGTGCTGGAAAAAAGGTGACTGCATGCTGGGCATGGTCACTGCATGCTGGTTGCAGCAGCCACACACTCTTCTGTCCTGCTGTTCCTCAAATTCATGACAGATACAGCTTTCTACCAAACCTTTTATTGAATAGGAGCTGCTCAAAAGGAATTGGAAATAATTTTTACTGCACACAAGCAATTTGCGATTATAGAGTTAATTTTAACTCTCTACTATATTTACAATACCTCTGAAGAACCCTATGTTTGCTACTTCAACTAAACCAGAGCAACACAATCTTTTAACCAGCAGCTTAGGCAGCTGTGACAGGCTCAGAATGTTATGGCTTCAAAGAACGACTATTGTGGAAGAAGAATGCAGGTGTAGATCTGGTCAGAAATGCACAGGGGAGTGTGTCTGCTGCTTCGCCCAGCTGTGTCCAGGTCAGTACCCCTCCTTGAGCAGCAGCACTTTGTTACAAGCTGTCACTGTCCTGGAATAAAGTGAGGTGACAGGTGTGTTAGTCTGGCACGTGGGTGCAAGAGGAGTCATCAAAGTATCTGCAAAATACTACCTATGACAAGCACTTGAATTCTTTAAAAAAAGGACAGAGCAGTGACAACTGTACAAGCGAGTTAATACGCATTTCCCAACTTGGAACTCTAAGCCCATGCTGCTGTCAAGTCTTCCACAGAGATAGCTGTGAGGCTGAAAACAGTTCCCCATCTAGTCACTTTCTGCCAGGGAACTCAGGGGACAGGCTGGGATCACATTCTGATGCTGTTCTAACCACTCTTCTCTACTTAGGAGTCTAAGGGCTATCTATGTGCCAACAGTTTCTTCCATCTAAATCAGAAACTCATGCTTAGCAGAGTATCTATCATGTGCTTACAGCTATAAGTAACTAAAGACCTAATTCAGAGCTCTTTAAACACTAAGGAAATGCATTGGGTCATTTAATTCAAAGTCCAAAGTCCAGTGGCTCACATTTGCTGCAATCCGCAGCTTCTGCCCAATTTCTCTGTGTCCTCTCCATCTCCATTGTCACCAGGTGACTGGTGATCCCAAGTGTGACCCTCCCTTGTCTTTGCTGCTCAAGGCAGAGCATATCTTACTTCTCAGTCTAAGTTGAGGACATAGGATAGAGCAGGGCAGAGTACAGACAGAAGATAAGAACTGAGAGGATTGGAGCACAGTCAAAAGAGAAGGCTGGAGGAAGGACAGGGAGGAGGAGCTGGAGAGGAAGGGCAAGAGTGGACAAAGTATTAGAGACAAAAGCTCTGTCCTGTGGACTCCAAGATACTAATGACCCAGACCAGCAAGTCTGCCTGATGCCATCACTGTCCCTGAGACCACGCTGGAGAGACATCATGCGTCTGATTGCACCTGCGCCAGCAGGCCACTGCACCATCCACCACCCCACACACAGGTCAATACGATTAAAGCATGACTACTGCAAAGCAATCACTGTATACGCTGCTTTCCTTTCTCTTTTTTATTTATTTTTGGTTTACATGTCCACTGAATGTTCACTTTGACTCAAGACTCTTGCTTTACATTAAAGTGCTTGGCTTTTTGTACCCATGTCTGCAGGCTGATATGTTCAAAAGAATCTCCCAGAAATGCAAATTAGTCCATTAAATTCACATTCAGTTGATATTCCATTTCAGAAATCAGAGGGCAGAAGTTTACATCTTACAGTGGAAATTGCTCAGTTCTCTGCATAAAACCATCACAGGAAAGCATTGGAAACATTGTGGAAAAAGTGGACCCTGGGATAAGAACACAAGTGCCCAGACCCTACCCCTACGAGTCATATTCTGCCAAATGATCCAGTCAATTGGATCTGTGCTATTGTCCTGTATTTCTTTTTTCTTTTCTTTCTTTCTTTTTCCCTTCCTTCCTTCCTTCCTTCCTTCCTTCCTTCCTTCCTTCCTTCCTTCCTTCCTTCCTTTCTTTTCCTTCCTTCCTTCCTTCCTTCCTTCCTTCCTTCCTTCCTTCCTTCCTTCCTTCCTTCTTTCTCACTCTCTCACTCTGGGTAGAGTGCCATGAGTCATCATAGCTCACAGCAACCTCAAATTCATGGGCTCAACCAACTCTCTTGCCTCAGCCTCCTGAGAAGAGGTAACTCACACCTGTAATCCTAGGAGGCTGAGGCAGGTGTATCTTTTGAGCTCAAGAGTTTGAGACCAGCCTGAGCAAGAGTAAGACCTATCCTTACTAAAAATAGACAGTGTTTTGTTTATCTTTAAATTCATCAATCTCAGTGCTAAGCATATATTAAATGTTTGATAAATACCAGTTGAACAAAGAGAGGGAGACAGTAAAGGGTAAGCTACTTTGCCTGGCCTTTCTCTCGTGTGAATTAAGATACTTATAAAATCCTAACATGCTCTTCCCCCTCCTCTGAAATGAGCCCCTCTTGGCCAAGAAGATCCCAGGAAAACCTTAAAACAGAGAGGGGATATAAGAAATGTCTTGGACACGAGATACTAAATTGTTAATAGGACCTGAGGCCATGCAGAGAGAAGGTTAAATCACTTGCAGGTTGTCAATTTCTTGAACTGATTGCTTGAGTTGGTATATTGCAGCTTGTCTCTGATTAATAGACTTCCTTATCTCAAGACATTGCAAGCCTTTAGAGAACGTATTATTTCTGTAACCAATTACAAATCAAAGAATCTTTGAACCCCCTACTTTGAGACATCTTGCCTTTTCAGGCCAAACAAATGTACACTTCCATGTATTTATTTATGATTTTTACTGGAAATTTCTGTTTCTATGAATTACATAAAACCAAACGAACTCAACTGCCACAGGACCACTTGCTCAAGACTTCTTGGGCATGGCTCCCAGACTGTGGTTGTATATACTCAGCTCAGAATAAATTTCTTTAAAATTATTTTACAAAGTTTTTTTTTTTTTTTGCATTAACATGAGTAAGAAGAGGGGAGGATATCTGCATAAAAGAGACTAACACTGTGTCTTCTTTTCATTTGCAAGAAAATCTTGGCTCTTCTGTTTCTAAATAGATGGAATGAGTTTTTTGACTGTCTCCTATACACCAAGACGGGTACTTTTCCCTCCGTGACCTCCACACGGTGGTTAGACAAGTACGTGTACTAGACAGATCAGTCCCTAGTATTTAGCATACTGTCACCAATATTTCTCTTGTGAACAGCCCTTGCTTCCTTCCCTCTTCTTGTCTCCCCAACTTCTTCTCTTCATGGTATGGGTATTCCTAAGATTTGTGGCTGTTCTACCCTTCAGGCTTAGGAGCACAAAGAACTCCCTCCACCTTCCTATTTCCATTTTCCATGTTTTACAGAATAGGAAAAGTGTAAGGCAGAATAAAAAATAAGGTCCAGATAAAGTTCCTTAGAGTATTGTTATAAGTTATAGTTGTTTAAAATTTGAAAATGTTACTTGTAAGAGATGGTCTACTCTATGGAGAAAAGGTCCAGAATATGAATTTATAAATAACTAAAATGAATAATCTTATTTCCCATAAGAGACAGACTTAAAAAATTGATTTTATTTCTTAAAACAAGTCAGATTGCAAAGAGAGAGTCGAACCAATTGTGAATTTAAATGAATGCCCAAACTATTGCAAGTAAATGTATAACTACATTTCTTAGAAATAGTTAACTATTTCTGAAGGATTACAAGTTAAATGTAATTTCAAACATCTGTAGAGATAATTGATTAAGTAGTAAAGGCCACTTAAAAAAGAATTATTACTTCTGTCCACTGTAGTTAAAGCTTAAAGCGCCCCTCCCACCTTTTGTGGTCTCAAATCATACTAGTTTATTCTGAATTTAATTTTCAGAAAAGTTTCCCTGAATGAAGTACCTTTTTAAAAACAAGGAAGTGAAAATATGACTTGGGAGACTGATCCGTCAAAATAGATATTGTCATTTACCCAATGTTACATTTATTAGTTGTGCTAATAAATGTTTTTCAAATGTAAGAAAGCATTTACAAATAAACTGAGATTTAAAACTGCCAGCTTTCAGCATTCAGTGGGGTGGGGTTAGTTATATTCCAGAATTTATAGTTCAGAGCTTTTTGCTTCTCCATAAGTAGTCAAAAATACATTGGAAAGAACTGAGTACTATTTCAATACAATGAAGTGGAATAATTGGCAAATCATGGGTGCCTACACATTTTCTTAAAGAACAAATAATCTACATTCCTTTACGGTAATCTTCATATTTGGGAGTTAGGAAAAATTGTTCTGTACCTTGTTTTGATGAAACTTTGCATGTGAATAATTGTGTCTGTCAAAATCTGTGTACTTTGTTCCCGTAACAAAATCTTGTCTTTCTGGGATTGACAGCAAAGAAGCTTTAATGTGTAAGAATCAAGTATGGTCGGGATAAACTTTTCACCAGACTGCTTGTGGAAGCCTGATTATCTGGCGGTTCATTTGTGAGTCTCTATTGATCATAGGAAGAGAACATTGATAGTGAATGAGGCAAAGCACTGCCTGTTCTCAGAGACTCCAGACAGCCTAAACTTGGAGAGATTAGAGACTTAAATCAGGCTTTTTGCTTGCACTTGAGTAGCCTGGACTTCTCTCCCAAATTCTCTCAAGTCATCTAACTTTTCACATCGTTTTTTTAATGAAAGTGATACCAGATGTCCGAATCAGCTCCTGCACTTTTGGGGAAAAATGTCAAAGCCTAGAGGGCAAGTTGGGGGCTCCCAAATCATTCTCAATAATTTCTCAACCCAGAGAGAAATGTTTTCTAGATTTAAGGACATTTTAAAGATAATGTAAGGTTACTCTGGGTATTTTTATTTTATTTATTTTTTTTTGTGGAGAATTTCATTTCTTTTTTTTTATTGAATCATAGCTGTGTACATTAGTTCAATCATGGAGTACAGTATGCAGGCTTCATATACAATCTGAGGTATTTTCATCCGCCTGTTTGACATAACATTCGTGAGATTTTCTCATTTACTGTGTGAAAACATTTGTGCTCTGCATTTAGTAGTTTTCTCCTGACCCTTCAAAGATGCACCTCAAGTGTGATCTCACCTTTTATCTTCTCTCCCCCCACCTTCTCCCTCCTCTTCCCTCCCTC
>CAUYON010153342.1:0-15271 GCA_963573935.1 Arctocebus calabarensis | reverse complement strand
ACACTAAGGATGGTTCACTGAGTGTGTAATATAAAGAAGCATGGTGGACATACTTTGAATTTTCTTTCATTGAGAATAACATTTTTCTGGAAAAGCATTTGGGGTTTATTACACCAAATATCAAGATGAGCTTCCATTTTTATACAAGTTACTTAATATTCTCTTTCTGTACTTAACATTAAATAACTATCTTTGGACATACTGTTAAAAACACTAGTTATGGAATGAATTTATTAGTGTATTTTTATTCAGGTGGTAATATCTAGTGGTTATCTACATGCCATTGGTTATGTCACTCATGCAGGCTTTAATGCCCCCTATAGGCAACGTAATTTGGGGAGAAGTGATTGGGGAGCAGGTGTAGATTTGACCCATCAGCAGGTGTTAAATACCACATATTATACAAGGTGCAATTGTAGCATAATGAATTTACCTGTCATTTACCATTTTGAAATAGCAACAGTAAAGTGGACAGTTCACTTGAGCAGGTTGGCCATTTCTCTACTGAGTTATTGGCAAACTTTACAAAGGTAAATAATATAAAGCTAATTTTTTAAATACTCCTAAATGTGTGTACAGAACTTTTTTGACATTTCTGTAACTAACTTTGTATTTCTAAATATCTTTGATTTATAACTAACTATAGATTAAGGAAGGATATATGGAGTGTTTTATACACTTTGCTCTAAAAGCCTTTTCACAAACTTAAAGAGTTTTTAGCAACTAATGGTTATGTTAATAGCCTTCCAAACAGCATTATGACTTCAATCTTAAATGTTGTTAGAAACTAACAGTGGGGCCTATTAAGGAAATCTGTTGTCAGTGAACATGAACTGAATTATTTAACTGAAGGTTGAAGAATGCAGGAAGGATAATTTTTTTTTTCTTTTTTTGAGACAGAGCCTCAAGCTGTCACCCTGGATAGAGTGCTGTGGCATCACAGCTCACAGCAACCTCCAATTCCTGGGCTCAAGCGAGTCTCCTGCCTCTGCCTCCCAAGCAGCTGGGACCACAGGCGCTCGCCACAACGCCCGGCCATTTTTTGGTTGGGTCTGTCATTGCTGTTTGGCAGGCCCGGGCTGGCTTCGAAACTGCCAGCTCAGGCGTATGTGGCTGGCGCCTTAGCCTGTTGAGCCACAGGTGCCGAGCTGCAGGAAGGATAATTAAACTCTTCATTAGAAGTCTATAGTTACACCATAACCATAAGTACATTTTTGGTGATTCAGAGAAAGTGATGGTAATCTTTTTTTGACACAGAGTCTCACTATGTTTCTCTCAGTAGAGTGCTGTGGTGTCACAACTCACAGCAACCTCAAACTTTTTGGGCTTAAGTGATTCTCTTGCCTCAGCCTCCTAGGTAGCTGGGACTATAGGCGCCTGCCACAATGCCCAGCTCTTTTTTGGTTGGAGTTGTCATTGTTTAGCAGGCCTGGGCTGAGCTTGAACCCGCCAGCTTTGGTGTATGTGGCTGGCACCCTACTCACTTGAGCTATGGGTGCTGAGTCAGTAATCTTTTTATTTATGGATGTAAACCCTTTATAACTCAGTGCTTAAAAAATTAATCTTCAGATTATGTAATTGTCCCATAACGTATGGTTTTCCAATAGCTCTAGAACATGTTAACCTGACCTCTTTCCTCCAATTTTTTATTTCATGTGAGCCTACAACTTAGATATTTATTTGGTTATCAAGTGAAGGCAGGTGTGTCTAAAAGCGATCTTTTAAATCTCTTTGGAGAAACTAGTATCTAAGAGTTTACCTACAAACTTTTCTGATTGAAGTACAAGGAAGGTAGTGGCTTATGAAGGTTTATGTTTCTTGAATTTTACTTTCGATATTTGTCCACCAGTGGCCAGTTTATAATGTTTATTCACTGTGCCTTAAATTTTTATACCTTTTTGTTGACGAAAACTATAAATGTCCCAGATTGTATTAAATTGTCTTAAGTCTTTCACTTTTTCCTACTTCTTTTCAATACTTTTAAGAATTACTGTTCCCTTTCTATTATAGTTCATGATATTCTACTTTCTAATCTTTTTATCTCCTAAAGACTAAAATACAACAGTATAATTGAAGAGCCTTTACAAACTGAATCAACAAATTCTCTAACAAAAAAACTCCTAACAAAATGTAGTTAAGTCTTATAAAATGTAACCCTGGGACTGGTTAATAAAACTAGACAAATTTTATACCAATGATTTTAATGAAAGTGAAAGATTAGTTTGCATACTATTTATTGAAACATCTTATTAAGAGAAAGATTATGTCTGAACACTTCTAACCTGAAATAAAATGGGTCTACTCTAATGAATGGGAAAGTCTGTAATCTTTGATACACATAATATTTTAGGAGAAGATTGAAGGCCAACTGACCATATTAATAATTTAAACTATTCCTCAAATATTGAAATTCGGAGTGACTAATGTCAGAAATATTCTATGAAAACGTTAAAGATTACAGATTTAAATTGAATACCTTCCACCTACAGCAAATCACACTTCTCATTTTTGGATTAAATGGAAGCTTTTTAGGAGCTTACCTCCTCCTAAAAAGTAGCATTTGGTCTTAACTGCTTCCCAACTGTTGCAATCAAACTTTTAGTAACCAAGACGTTTGCTGTGTTCTCTAGACATAGGAAGTGTTTAATTTAGAACATTTCTAAGGATTCTGCTTCAAAGGTTTTGCATGCAGCATCCAAGCATATCGTAATAAAGACAGTCTAGTCTTTCAGAGATCATGTATCATCAAGGTCTCCAGAGTTTTCACTGTCATTTGCAACAAGAGCTTCCCTGTTTTCGTAAGTCCAGAAGCCATTTAGATCTATTAGAATGGTGGTGACTGTGTCTCCTTGATTACTGTTGATTAAATCCTGAAGAGAGATTTTCAAAGGATCCTTCGGTTTTACCATGTCAAAGATTTCGTCCTGCAAGAGAAAAAAATACAGTGAAATCTGATTCACTTAATTTCTAACACAGTGATCTAAAGTTCAAGGTTGCAGCTTGAGCTTTCGTAAAAAGTTTTGTTCTACTTTTTTCTTTTCCATTTAACAAAGAGGCAATTTCCTTTTCTCTACCTATAGCCATACAGTTTTATTGGGAGATTCCTTAGGTATATGGTAGCTATCCTTCATTTTATGATGAAAAAACCAAGACTCAGAGTTCAATCTAATCCAGGCTACATAGCTAATTAGTGACAGAACTATCTAATGCAATGTTCTTTGAATCCATGTTAACTCCTTATGCTTTTTTGTTGCCTTATTGGTGGTGAAATAAGGTCTTAGTTTAATTTTTAAAGTAATACCTAGGCTCAGTTAAAATAAACATTTAAATGCTTCAGAAATAGTGGCAAAGCTTCATTTTCAATATTCATGTCAACCTTTTATTCTGGACCTAGGATGGGGGAGGGGATAGGAGGGAAGTCTGGTCAGTATTAAAGAATTCATTATCCAGGCGCGGCGCCTGTGGCTCAACGGGCTAAGGCGCCAGCCATGTACACCTGAGCTGGCGGGTTCGAATCCAGCCTGGGCCCGCCAAACAACAATGACGGCTGCAACCAAAAAATGGCTGGGCGTTGTGGCGGATGCCTGTAGTCCCAGCTACTTGGGAGGCAGAGGCAGCAGACTCGCTTGAGCCCAGGAATTGGAGGTTGCTGTGAGCTGTGATGCTTGAGGCTCTGTCTCAAAAAAAAAAAAAAAAAAAGAATTAGTTATCCAGAATGATGTTAAAAAGAACCTCTCCTATATTGTGAAGTTCACAAAATAAATATTAACAAGGATTAGTACATTTTTCTTTTTCTGTCTTTTTTTTTTTTTTTTTTGAAACACAGTCTCACTGGGTAGAGTGCCATGGCATCATTGTTCACAACAACCTCAAACTTTGGGGCTCACGTAATCCTCTTGCCTCAGCCTCCCAGTTAGGTGGGACTACATACAGGTGCCCACCACAATGCCTAGCTAGGTTTTTTTTCTATTTTTAGTAGAGATGGGGTCTGGTCTTGCTTTTGTTCAGGCTGGTTTCCAACTCCTTAGCTCAAGCAATCTACCTGCCTCAGACTCCCAAAGTGCTAAGATTACAGGTGTGAGCCACCACTCTTAGCTAGGAATTAGCGCATTTTTTTCTTTCTTTTCTATTTTTTTTTTTTTTAATATTTTTGTAAAGACAGAGTCTTACTTTATCGCCCTCGGTAGAGTGCCATGGTGTCACACAGCTCACAACAATCTCCAACTCCTGGGGTTAGGCAATTCTCTTGCCTCAGCCTCCCAAGTAGCTGGGACTACAGGCGCCCGCCACCACGCCTGGCTATTTTTTGGTTGCTGTTTGGCCAGGGCCGGGTTTGAACCTGCCACCCTCAGTATATGGGGCTGGTGCCCTACTCACTGAGCCATAGGTGCCGCCCATGCACATTTTTTTCTTAACCTTCATGTATAATAGTAAAATTACTCAAGATTATTCAGTAGCATTGAAGGAGGCACATTACATTTTTTAAAAGTTTTTAATCTTTTATGTTTGTAAAATTTCCTTTTCTAGATTGGCTTATTCTTAAACTGCCTATTGCAAAGTTTCAAATATATCACATATTAAACCAAAACAGCCTTCTTACACTTGGTTAAAACTGGTCATGATGTCACTGG
Organism: Arctocebus calabarensis; assembly: GCA_963573935.1. NCBI lineage: Eukaryota > Metazoa > Chordata > Mammalia > Primates > Lorisidae > Arctocebus > Arctocebus calabarensis. Next base: position 10,640 of record CAUYON010153342.1, on the reverse strand, counting down.
GAACTAGATATTGAATGCTATTTCAGAGCTGCTGAGTCTGATTACTGAAATGCTAAGTAGCAGCATGTGTTTCAAGTAGTGTTGGTTTTCATTTATAGGACTGGTATCTTTTAAAATCTAATACGATATCAAAGAAAAATAATCTTGTACCTGAACCTTAGTAGTTCCCAAGTTAAAAATTCCATTCACAGTGGAATAGACTGCCAAAGGATGCTGGGTTGTACTGATTCTCTTCATTTTCAATTAAAATGAAATGAATGTTTCCAATTAGAACACAATGCTGACAATACTAAAATTTATAAACTACATAAGTCAGTCAGTCCAAATGTAGTCTCAGTTTCTAATGATTTGGATATTAATTCAGAACAAATTAACAGCAAATATCTGATTCAGTATAGGATTTCAGAGAAGTTGCTTTCACATAAAATTTTATGTACAGGGGCGGTGCCTGTGGCTGGAAGGAGTAGAGCTCTGGCCCCATATACTGGAGGTGGTGGGTTCAAACCCGGCCCCAGCCAAAAAAAAAAAAAAAAAAAATATGTGCAACAAATGATTTATTTGACGGTATTATGGTAATATTATGTAAATTAAAAGAAAACGTAACCTTCACATCTTGAAATGAAACAGGATCTTGTCCATGGATTTTCATTAGTTCTTGTATGGCCTGTATTTAGTGAAAATAAATCTGTGAATAAAAAACAAAATACACAATATCCCCTCTCTTTTATATGGCTTCACAATTATTATGATCTCTTTCCATTTTCCACGAATATTGTTCAGAACTTTACCATTTTTTAAGACTATCAATATACCATCTCCCTTTCCACCCTATACTTTGCTTTCTATAGGATAGAAAAAAAAGGAGATAGATCTCCCTCAAACTCGCCTAGTATAAGAGAGTATACCATTCAGGCCCAGCTTTATCACTAGGATATTGATGTACAGAGACTCTATGAATAGCCCAAGGTTACAAGCCTCAGCACCAGCAACTTTAATCTGCATATCCAAACATATTGATGAAATAGATGTATGTATAAAATATTCTTAAAGTATTTTTTAAACAAAGTTTAAAATTCTCAGAGTAAAAGATGCTATAAAGAAATTTTTATGAAAAGTTCAGTGTTTAATTTCTATGACGTATTTACTTTGTTTTCCATTTAATAGGTTTGTCTAAAGTGGAGCCACCTGGCAGCACCCATAGCTCAGTGGGTAGGACACCAGCCACATACACCCAGACTGGTGGGTTCAAACCCAGCCCGGGCCAGCTAAACAACAATAATAACTGCAACAAAAAAATAGCCAGGTGTTGTGGTGGGCACCTATAGTCCCAGATACTTGGGAGCCTGAGGGAAGAGAATCACCTAAGCCCAAGAGTTTGAGGTTGCTGTGAGTTGTGATGCCACATCACTCTACCAGGGAGTCCATAGTGATACCCTGTCTCAAAAAGAAAAATAAAAGATAAAGTGGGATGGGTGGCACCTGTGGTTCAGTGAGTAGGGCGCCAGCTCCACATACCGAGGGTGGCGGGTGCAAACCCAGCCCCGGCAGAACTACAACAAAAAAAATAGCCGGGCATTGTGGTGGGCACCTATAGTCCTAGCCACTCAGGAGGCTGAGGCAAGAGAATTGCCTAAGCCCGGGAGCTGGAGGTCGCTGTGAGCTGTGTGATGCCATAGCACTCTACCGAGGGTGACATAGTAAGACTCGATCTCTACAAAAAAATAAAGTGGGGGCATCTCAATGAGTTGGTATTAGGTTGGCCATTGATGTAAGCCCATATAGCATTCAATTTTTAAAAAATATATTCTATTTTTTTTTTTTTTTGGGGGGGGGGGACAGAGCCTCAAGCTGTCAGCCTGGGTAGAGTGCCATGGCATCACAGCTCACAGGAACCTTGAACTCCTGGGCTCACCTCCCAAGTAGCTGCAATTATAGGCGCCCACCACAACGCCCGGCTATTTTTTGGTTGCAGCCATTGTTGTTTGGCAGGCCTGGACTGGATTTGAACCTGCCAGCTCAGGTGTATGTGGCTGGCATCTTAGCTGCTTGAGCCACAGGTGCTGAGCCTAAAAATATATTCTAATACTATAATTTACCCATAAAATATTTGTAGACATTACTGCCTAAAAAAAATCAGTCTTTTAGGGAATTTAATATGCAATTATGAAATATGTATACTACGAAACTCATAAGGATGAGTTCAGAGACAAAATCAGGAGTACTATGTATTTTTAAAAATTTGTTTTTGAGAAAGGTTCTTGCTATGTTGCTCAACCTAGTCCTGAACTCTGGGCCATAAGCGATCGTCCTCCCAAAGTACTGAGATTATAAGTGTGAGCCACTACACCCAGCCCCCAAAATATTAAATGGAAAGAAAAAGTCTGGGAGGAGGGGAATGACTTATGACAAAGATGTGAAAATGTCATTTTTATTTTATTCTTTGAGACAGAGTCTCATTTGTTGCCCTCAGTAGAGTGTCGTGGCATCATAGCTCACAGGAACCTCAAACTCTTGGGCTCAAGCAATTCTCTTGCCTCAGCCTCTGGAGTAGCTAGGACTACAGGTGCCCACCAGAATGGCCTGGCTATTTTTAGAGACGAGGTCTTGCTCTGGCTCAAGCTGGACTTGAACCTGTGAACTCAGGCAATCCACCCACCTCGGCCTCTGTCTCCAGAGTGCTAGGCTGGATGTGAACCTGTGAGCTCAGGCAATCCACCCACTTCCTTCTCTTTCTCCAGAGTACTAGGATATCAGGTGCGAGCCACCATGCCCAGGCCAAAATATTATAAAAAGATCCAGTTGATCTCAGCTACATAAAAATCCACATGGTCTAGGCAGCGCCTGTGGCTCAAAGGGGTAGGGTGCTGGCCCCATATGCCAGAGGTGGCGGGTTCAAACCCGGCCCCGGCCAAAAACTGCAAAAAAACAAAACCAAAAAAATCACATGGTCTTCTTTGACCCGGCGCCTGTGGCTCAAGTGGCTAAGGCAGCAGCAACATACATCTGAGCTGGCAGGTTTGAATCCAGCCTGGGCCCACCAAACAAGGATGGCTGCAACCAAAAAAATAGCCGGCATTGTGGCGGGCGCCTGTAGTCCTAGCTATTTGGGAGGTGGAGGCAGGAGAATTGCTTGAGCCCAGGAGTTGGAGGTTGCTGTGAGCTGTGATGCCAGGGCACTCTATCCAGAGTGACAGCTTGAGTGGGCTCAAGTGAGTCTCTTGCCTCTGCCTCCCAAGTAGCTGGGACTACAGGCACCCGCCACAATGCCTGGCCATTTTTTTTGTTGTTGTTGTTTGCAGCCATCATTGTTTGGCAGGCCCAGGCTGGAGTCGAACCTGCCAGCTGAGGTGTACGTGGCTGGCGTCTTAGCCCGTTGAGACACAGATGCCGAGCCTGCTATATCTTTTTATACACCTGATTTGTCTAAGGTCAGACACCTAGGAAGTAAGACTTCTAGTTTCATGGACAATGCTCTTAGTCTACACTATTTTTTCTTTCTTCCTCCACTGTGCCCGGATGTGAAGCTTGGAATTGTTGTCACTGTCTTGGTAGCATGAAAGGAGTCAACCGGGAGCATAACTGGTTCACTGAGGATGCAAAGTGGAGAGATATAAAGACCTTAAGTTCTTTTTTGTTTTTATGAGACAGGGTCTTGCTCTATTGCTCCAGCTAGAGTGCATAGCTCACTGCAACCTCAAACTCCTGGCCTCAAGTGATCCTCCTGCCTCAGCCTCCCAAGTAGCTGGAACTACAGGTGTGTGGAGCCATGACCAGGTAATTTTTCTATTTTTTTTCTTTTAGAGACAAGGTCTTGCTATGTTGTCCAGGCTGGTCTCAACTCCTGACCTCATGAGATCTTCCTGCTTTGGCCTTCCAAAGTGGTAAAATTGTAAGTGTGAGCTACCATGCCTGGCCAAGAACCTGAGATCTTGATAACATTGTGCAGTTTCTGAATTAGCCAGCTCTAGAGTCAAGCTCACCTCTGCTGCTCTTAAGTGAAATAATACATTGTGTGAGAACACAGGATTGAATTCTGCCTTTGCCTCACATAGCCATGTGACTGTGGGCAAGGTAACTTCTCCGAGGTTCAGCTTCCTCATCTATAAAAGTAGGAGTAATAAGAATTGACAATAGCTGTGTTTACCCAGTGGGTGAGGTTGTGAGAGGATTACACGTGTTGTCGAACATTGAGAGCTTACAATAATGCCTGGCCTTAGGAAGTGCCAACAGCTGGAAGTTATTAGCATTTCTAACACACATTTCCTCAGTCGCCTTACACTCCTGGCACTCTGAAGCTCTCCATTAATAATGGAAGACTCAGGCTAGTCACAGTGCGGTGGATCACATTGTGATAGAGCCCGGAGCATGGAGTAGTCAGCTGTTGTAGGAGAAAGCAGGTGAAGGTTCCACGGAGGTGATAACTTTGAGCAAGGGCTCAGAACCTCAAGGAGAAGTTTGGGAATAAAGTGGAGGAGGGATGGCAATCCTGGCAGTGAGACTAGCCAGTTAAGTGTCTTAAGTGCTTTGTGAAGGGCAGGGAGGGCAAGTAGCTGGTGTGCTAAGAACTGCAGACGTGGGTGCATGTGGGTGGGAAAGCCTTGTGTGCCAGACTAAGGGTCCCAATGGTGTTTTGTGGAACCATAGTCCTGAGGGATGCTCCCTAAAACAAAGACTCAGTGGTGGCCAAATCTGGTATGGAAATGTTGCACAGATGTCCCAGTTGTGACAATGGCTGATGAGCACTTGCTCAGTAATGGCTCTGCCAAGCCCTATAAGAATGAAACCTGCTTGACTTGGCCTAACCCAGTGTTTCACAGTCTTATTCAACCCTGTGAATCCAGGAAACCCTGAATTCCCCTAAAATTTATTACTGCAGGTCACACTTTGGGGAGCCATCAAAATGTTGGAAGCATGAGAGGGAGGGGTCAATTTGGGGTTTTCCAAAGATTGTTTCTAATTATTCAAATGATAAGGGACCAAATTAAATCACAAGCAAGCTGTTTTTTAAAGGGACTGGCTCGCTCGCTGAGCTGTTTTATTCTAAATGGCCATGTCTCTTGGCTGTGTCCGTCTGGGAACGTCTTCTACCTTTCAAATATCCAAGGCAGAGAAAGTTGGGGCAACGTGCTGTAGTTTTCCTTCTGACCTTTTTGCTGTGGCTCTTTAAAGCTGAAGGTTAGATAATTCAGGCTCAGCACTGAGATTGACACTTGAAAGCTACAATGGGGCTTTTTGGGGGGGTTAAAGGTTACAGTCATTGAAGCTTCAGTTTTTGAAGTCTTTTCCTTTCATTCCTTTCTCTTCCTTTTCGCTTCTCCTTCTCCTCCCTTCTGCTCCTCCCTCTTCTTCCCTTCTCTCTCTTAACAGAAAGGCCAGTGGAAAATGACGTTTTCCAACCTACTAAATCCTGCTGAAGGTGGCTGATAAGAATGCCCCTTTGGAAGATTTTGGTAAAGGCTGGGATTTCTCAATCTCCTGCAACTGGGGATGGAGGAATGAGTTTATTAAAAATCCAGATTTCAGGGAATGTGCTTCTTGAGTGATCTGGTCATGCAGTAAACTTTGAGTGCTACAGGCCTGGGTGTCCTCAGCTTCACACACCTGACCCAGCGCTGCTCTGTAAATGGAAAGCTTCTTTCCCATTGCCCCGTGGAGCTGCGGGCTGCTGCCACCACCAGGGTTGGGAGCAGACACTCACCAGGGGCCTTGAACCTGCATTGACTCTGACCCCAGCACCTGGATCTCCACACCCTTGCCCTCTTCTTGCCACCCTGCCATAGCCAGGGCTCTTGCTGCTGGGCTGGTGAGGGATGCGGCCCCAGTGCAGGAGCACCTGTAAGTGTGGGGTGGTGGTGTGAGCTTTCTCAGGGACTAATGCTGTCAGTGGCTGTCTCGGCCTGCAGTGCTGCGACCAGCCCTGGCCTGATGGTTTTCTGACTCTCATATGGGTCCTGCCTACCAATGGCCACACGGAGTAGTCACACTGCTTTCTTCTGGATGGGCCTGTTTTGTTTATTAAGTACTAATAGTAGTTAATATTTGCACAATGCTTACTCTGTGCCAGGCACTCATCTGTGTAATTTAGATACACATCTGCATCATTTAATCCTCATGGTCATTCTATGAGGGCAATAGAGTTATTATCATCTGCCCCCTGCACAGATGAGGAAATGGAGGCACAGAAGTCTAGCAACCTGTCCAAACCTACTCAGCGAACAGGCAGTGGAGCTGGGGTTGAACACCAGGTTACTTGTGTCTGGTAGCTTTTGCATTGTGTAATTGGCACTGTGCTCGTATCCTGTCAGGACATTATCTGATTTTTACAAATAAGGAAACTGAGCTACAGAGAAGTGAAATCATTCACCCAAAGTCCTGTGCCTGTAAAAAGAAGCCAGATTTGAACCCGGGTGATGTCAGCACCTGTGCTCCTAACCATAGTACTGTCCCCTGTATTTATATTTATTTACGGTAAAGATGTAACATCTGAACAATTGAGAGGAACAGAGGGGGAAAGGGATCCTTCTCTTTCTCCTTCTCTTTCTCCTTCTCTTCCTCCCCATGCTCATCCCCCCTGAGGCTTCTGGTGGAGCCCCAGCCAGGCAGGACTGCCACTGCCACTGCAGCCTCGCAGGGCTAGGGCCGGGGCTGAGGTTGGAGGCTGGGGTCGGAGAGGACCTGGCTGTGTGACTGGAGCATCAGGGGACCCGCCGGAGCACGTAGGTGGCAGTGTGTCTCACAGAAATGCTCCATGACGCCGGGTAGTGGGTGGCTTAGACCTGAGTGCTGGGGGAACGAGGGAGCCTCACTGCCTTCTCCATGTGCTCTGGACTCAGTGGGCCGAAGACAAGAGTGTGACTGTTCAGTAAGGCTGCGGGGAGGTGTCCAGGAGCGCAGCAAAGTCTACCATGCCTCTTGCTCAGCAGAAGCCTGGGACAAGAGCCACAGCTTCCGAGCCTGCCTGGTGAGGAACTCTACAAGTTCTCCAGGATGGGAAGGGTTTTCATACATGAGCTTGATTCCGTGAACACAAAGTGGCCCCCAGGCCCTGAGGGGTGAGTCAGACGCAGTCCATCCCCTGGCTGCTCTGGTATCTGAGCCTATCACCCAGCGGAGGGTCCCTCGAACTGGGACCAGGGAGGAGTGTGTGAAGGAGCCTGGGGGGGCAAAGGCACCTGGGGGCTCAGCACAAGGGCTCTGCAGCCACACAGGCCCGATTGAATCCTGGTCCCGCCATGCTCTGTGATGCTAGGGAAGCTACTCTACTTCCAGGCCTCAGTTCTCTCCTCTGTAACACGGAGACAACAGCAGTAGCTTCTTACAGGGCTGATGTGCCGATTCAGAAATGAGATGAAGAAGTTGTGTTGCCCGGGCTGGATTTCCACTTCTGCTTCAGCCCCTCGGGTAGCCGTGCCTCTGAACCTGGCCGTTACTGATTGCTGTTTAAGCTCACCGTCTCTTTTCAGCCGATTCCCTGTTTTGCATTCCCTGTGCGATGCTTTGCAGTTGGACTTCTGGCTTCTCCATTACCCTAACACTGTTCTCCCCAGGAACACCACTCACCAACAGCAACATTTCTGTTTGCATCTTTGCTGCTTGTCCGGGAACCTGAGAACTACTCCCCTCGTCCTGAAAATCTCCACGGTGTCTGTGACACTGCAGTCCCTTGACCCCCCCACCCCCAGCCTCTCTGGCTGCCGGTTTATGGTTTCCTTTGTGGGCTCCCCTGAGCTCTAGACCTGAGTATCCATCTTGGGAGGCCTGTAGGACACACCCCAAGTTGGATTCCTCCTTTCTCCCCCCTGTGCTGTTAACGGAGGCAGCATTGGTGGCAGCCTAAACCCTCCTGGTGCCTCTCTCCCCTTCAACTCACGCCATCTCCTCAGATGCCAGATTCTGTCAGTACGTCCCTGTGGTCTGCTGAGTAATGCTCCCCAAAGATGTTCACATATAAACCCCGGGACCCTGTGAATGTTACCTCCTGTGGCAAAGGGGGACTTGGCAGATGTGATTGAATTAAGGATCTTAAAATAAGGGCTTTGTCCTGAGTTGGCCAGGTAGGTTCTAAATGTAATCACCAGTGTCCTTACCAGAGGGAGAAGGAGGTTTGACTACAGAAGAGGAAGGAGGAGAAGTGGGGATTGAAATGAGAGATTGGGGGATTTGAGGAAGGACTCATGAGGTGGGGAATACAGGTGAGCAAAATTCTCCCTGCGGGCCTCCAGGAGGAACTCACCCCTGACACCTTGACATTAGCCCAGTGAAACTGATTTTGTACTTCTGGCCTCCAGAATTGTGAGAGAATAAGTTCGTGTTGTTTTGAGCCATCAAAATTTGTGACAATGTGTTACAGCAGCTACAGGAAACTAGTGCGACTTCCCTAATCTGTCCTCTTTCCCCTCACCTGTGCTGCCATTCGTGGTTTCTTGCCTGCAATATCTTCCTAAATCTTGCTGCATCTCATACTGATTTTATATTGTGTATTGACGGCTGATGTGCTCAGAACTGAACCCAAGCCCCTTGCTGTGACATTCAAGGTCAGCCATGACCAGACTCCTGCCCACGGCTCAGCTTTACCTCCCTGCCTCTTCCTGCTTCACTCTCCGTGCTTCTGTATAGCAATTCTTACCTTAGGGACCAGGGACTGACTTGTTTCCCCCTCCCCAGATTTTTATGGACAGACTTCACAAGACCTGTGAACCTCCTGGGTTCAGGGCAAAGGTTGTTGTGCACAGGTGAGCTCCAGTGTGTTCCTGGGTATGGGATCCACAGGGGACCCTGAGCAGGCCTCTCTGCCCCTAGGAAGATTACACAGCAGTGACTGTTGTAATTCCCCGGCACACCTTCCTCCTGCTGCTCCAGAGACTGGGATGCCTGTCCCCAGGGTCCCCTCGTTCCATTCATGTCTCTACCCCCGTGCCATCTCCTTGGAGAGGAGACCTGGAGGACCCTCACCCTGTCTCTCTGGGAGCAAAGATGATCTGTAATCCCCAAGGCTGGGGATAGGGGCCTAGAGCTCAAGGTATTTTCCCAAAGAACATTTCCCTCCCTAAGAGAAATTCTGGGGTCTGCTGCTAGATAACAACTTCCCCATCTCATTACCTAAACCACGAACCTGGAAGAAATAAATGTTATAATGCTGTTATTAGAGCCACGCTTTGGGAGCGAAGAGAATTGGGTGATTCATTCCAACATGGAGATTATAGCGACTCCCAGAAGACATGTCATTTGAGCTGCTTCTCATAGAAGAATGAGGAAGGTTCTGATAAGGCGAAAGAGAGGAAGAAATGGGCCAAGAAAGTCACAGAATCAGAGGGCGCTTGGTGTGAGACTGGTGAGTTGTCTTGTGCTATTTGGTCCTTAGGATTTGGGAAGGAGCCGGGACCAAGGAGGAAAATTGGAGGCCTCATCACGAAGGCTCTGCTAGGATGCTAAGGAGAAGGGGCTCCGTTATGGAGGCAGTGGAGAGCAGCCAGGCTTTTGAGGAGAATGGTGTAATCAGATCTTATTGGTTTTTGTATTCTCAGCACCCAAGTTCATGGTGCATAATAGATGCTCGAAGGTGCTTTTGTACAGGAATGGATGTGTTGGGAGGATGACTCTGGTGTGTGAATAGAGCTGGGAAGAGGCTGAAGAGGCACCTTCTGGTTGTTCAAATCGGAAACGGCGATGCTGACCAGGGTGGGCCCCAAGAGGGGGGGCAGGGAGCATCTGGAGAGTTACTTAGGAGGCAGGATTGCCTTGAGATGAGGGGGAGAAGAAAAGGGGGAGATTGGGGGAAGACTGAGGTTTGTGGCTAATGAGGGGGGGAGATTGTGGTATCATTCACTGAGGCAGGGACCCCAGGAGGAGAGGCAGTCCTGGAGGTGAGAGGATGGGGTGCAGAGTAAGGCTGCAGGAAGGCTGATTTGGGTACGCTGGGACTTAGCTCTCTCAGGTGTCACATTCACCAGGGCAGGTGGGGGAATGTAAACTCTACAAGTGATCCTGGTTATGCCCCCCAGCCCCATGGCATCTCCCCAGAAAGAAGGGCCAGAACAAACCAATACTGAAGCCCCAGCATGAAGCAGCCATTTCTCATCCTCGTCCTCAGCCATCAGCTCCCCCTGCAGCCCTCACCATTATCTCTGGACTTGACATGACCATCAGTTTGGACTGGGACAGGGACTCTATCTCCTGGAGATTTTCCTGATATGCTATCAGCCATTGGCTTTCACTTTGAGTAACAACATTTCTAAATGTCTATGAAAGGACTGGGCCAGCCTGATGGAATGTTAATTATTTGGAGAACTTAAGAAAGTTTCTAGATCACAGTCAAACTATAAGCCACCCTAATTACCCTGAAGATTGTCCAAGAGCCCTGCACAGGTAACTGTGACCTATGATCATTTGGGGGGCAAAGATAAGACATCTTGGGGCCCCCATGTGGTGCTGGGTGCTGAGACTCAAAATATTTCCCTGGGGTAAGTGTGGCAATGAGGTAATGATTTGATCCTTCCTTCCTTCCTTTCTTCCTTTTTTCCTTCCTTCCTTCCCCCCTCTTTCCCTCTCTCCCTCCCTTCCTTCCACCCACCCATTTCACAGATTGTCCTATCAGTCCCCTGCTAGGTACTAAAGATACAAAGGCAAACATTTATGTATTT
>CAUYON010153340.1:0-13556 GCA_963573935.1 Arctocebus calabarensis | reverse complement strand
GCTGGGGGGCGGGGCGGGGGGGGGGGGGGGGCGCCCCCCCGCAGGAGCCAAGATCATCTGTTGACCAGCTTGATGGTGTTTTGCCCAAACAGAAGTTGGATAATTGTTGTGAGCTTGAGGGAAAGTTTTTTATTTTAAGATGAGAAAAGTAACATTGCATGCTCAGACAAAAGAGCTAGTTGAGAAGGGAAAAAAATCACTGATCCAGATGAGACTTGTCCTGCCCAGGAGTATGTGCACCGAGGTGGGATTGCCATGATGGAAGAGAGGGGTGTCCTGAGTTGGGGCACAGGACCGAGACCTAGGCGTGGGTGTGCGCAGGGGGAACAGACTAATGGTCAGTTCTTCCCTGACACTTCAGTTTCCTCAGGGAGTAGTAGGTAATCAGTGTGAGGATGAGGGAGATTAAATTGAAGGTCTGTGCAAAGAAGCTGTGGAGACGTCCTCTTGGGGAGTGGCAGAGCAGCCGTGCCCGCAGCCATCATGGCTTTGCCCCTCTCCGTCCTCATGTGCATGTAGCAGCTGTGGCATCTTCAGTGGGATTATGAGGAAGCAGTGGGGACCTTGGGGTCCAGCAGACACAGGTAGAGGGGCTGGGGGCAGTAACGAAGACCCTTGGAGAGGGCGGCGCCTGTGGCTCAAAGGAGTAGGGCGCTGTCCCCATATATCGGAGGTGGCAGGTTCAAAACCAACCTTGGTCAAAAATTACCAAAAAAAAAAAAAAAGTCCTTGGAGAGTCAGGACTGTTTTAATCAGGTCCTGGAGAAAGTGAGGTGGAAAGGTAGAAAGCAGTACTCAGAAGCAGGCTGCACGGAGGTGGTGGAGAGAAAGACCTGGTAAGGTGGTCACGTGGATTGGAGGCCAAAGTGGCATGGACTCCAGAGGCAAGCACAGGAAGGTCACTTCTGCATTTATTCAGACAGGATGAGTCCTGCAGACCGGTTGTGCCAGAAGCTGAGCTTCCAGAGACGTGAACGGGGCAGTGGGGTGCTGGGGGATGTCCCGGTGCTGCGAGCTTCGAGGTAGGGAGATGTCAGCAGGGAGACCCAGAAGGAGCCTGCACACCTTCGGCCCCTGGCCAGGAAGGCTGTGAAGGAGGACAGCTGCCTTGGGAAGACTTCACAGGAGAGCAAGAAGGGGGTGACACTGAGGGATGGTATGGACTTGTTATTCCAAAAAATGGAGTTGAGAGATTTTGGAAGTTGAGAGAAGGCTGGGAGATGGCCAGTGGTCTAGTCCTGGGTCCCTGCCTGGCTGATGTACAGAGTCAAAAGCATTCTGAATTGTCCCATAGCCTTGGAGTATAGGCGGTGATGGGGGCAGCCTGGCCCTGAGTGGGAGGTGCGGGACACCTCTTGACGGGGTTTGTGGGTCACCACCAGGAGGCTGCTCTTGTTTTGCATCAGGCCACTCAGCATGGCAGAGAAACGTGAGGTTAGAAAGCACAATGGCACCTCCTTGGTCTCTTCCTAAGCCCACAGCGTGTCCCCGTGTTCAGTCACAGCTTCTCCCACCGTGGTCCCCATCCTCTGCCATGGCCCTGAGTATCTGAGGTCAGCACGATGTCTGCCGCCCTCAGTAGCTGTTGGGTTTGGGATGGTTGAGTCCTGGCACGGGCAGTGTCCCTGGCAGTCCTCTGTGTGTCAGCTGCACTTGTTGCCCCCAGACGTGGAGCTGCGTCAGTGATTTGTGGGAATGCTTTTACTTACGGCAGCATTGCTTGTTGCATACTTTTGTAAAATTCAGTGGAAAACAGGCAGTTGATAAGATGCATAAATTCTCTTTGGCCTAACAAATTACAGAGTAATGAGCTATAAGGAAATCCCAACACCCTTTGGGCATGAACTCTGGGACCGGCAAGACTTTTTTTCACCATGAAGACTGTGCCATATGCCCTTATTTATTTATTTATTTTTTGTGGAGACAGAGTCTCACTCTATCGCCCTCGGTAGAGTGCTGTGGAGTCACAGCTCACAGCAACCTCTAGCTCTTAGGCTTAAGCGATTCTTTTGCCTCAGCCTCCCAGATAGCTGGGACCACAGGCACCCACCGCAGCGCCTGGCTAATTTTTGATGCAGTTCGGCCGGGGCCGGGTTTGAACCCGCAGCCCTCAGTATATGGGGTCAGTGCCCTACTCGCTGAGCCACAGGCGCCGCCTAGTCCTTATTTTTAATATACCTCTGACCTTCAAAGCTCTGTACATTGACCCAGGGGAGAGGGAAAAATCGTCCTTGCTGGGTACAGATAGGCAACTCTTTTGAAGCAATTGCTTATTCAGTAGTGAATGAATGAGTTTAGGTAAAAAATCTCCAGTTCCTCCTAAGAGAGGCTGAATATTAAGATATATCCTATACATACACATGTAAGATAAATAGATTGAACTAGTCATTCTCAAAGCCTTACGCATGTGAAAGTTACATTAAAAATACGTATTTTTTTTTTAGTTTACAACATGAACATCTTTTCCTGATGGCACATATTTTATTTTGAGGATGAAGAGTATTCTACTGTAATTTATTTAAAGCCAATTTTTCATGGAAATTTAACTTGTTACCAGATTTTCATTATTAGAGTTAACTTGTGATGAATTGAAAACTTAGTCCATGAAATACACGGGATAATTAAGTATCAAATATTCAAGTTTAAGATTCATTTAGACTTGTCTCTGCCATCTCAAATTTTGAATTCTCTTCTTGCATTGGTGGAAGGAGGCAGCTGGGCAGCTTTGTCCCCTGTCTGGAAGCCCAGCGCTCCCGGGCGGGTCAGGGAGAGTTTGCAGACAGCTGCCTGAGCCTGCCTCTGCTCCTCCCTTCTCCCGGTGCTCTGCTCCCTCCCACTGTCCTCAGCCATTCACTTTGTTACCTTTTGTTCTTTTCCTCTTCTGTCTCTTCTATTTTTTTTTTTTTTACATAGTTTTTTTTTTTCTTTTTCTTCAAGAGAAAAAAGGAAATTACCAGCTCATGAGAGTCTTCTGAGTAAGAAATCCATTCCTTACCACCACAGGCCACTTCCCTCAGATCCTGCCTCCACTTCTTCCTTCCATTCTCTGGGTTAAAGAGCTTTTTAATATGTCTTTTTATTGTATTGGAATTGTTTGATAGTTATTAACATTTAAATTCCAAGTCAGTGTAAGTAGTTCATATGATCAGGGCACTTAATTTTAAAAATTATGTCTTTATATTATTGAATGTGTAATTTTTTCTTTCCCACCTTCAGAATAATCTTCTGAGGTTAGAAATATTCTGTTCTTGCCTGTCTGTTTCACAGTCTGACATTGAGCTTCAGACACATAATTGCTGTACACCTAGTTGTACTGAATTGAGGGGGATTCTGTCTCATAAAATCTTGCAAATTGATCCACTCTAACTTTGAAATTTTGATTTGTTGGGTTAGTTTCTCAAGGGAGGGATGGTCTTCTGCCTTTGTTTTCTTTTTTTTCTTTTTACATTCTATAAAATAGATTTTTCTCAGTGACATTTTATGTTTCATGAAGCAGTTGTGCAGGCCCATACACTGTCACTTGGAATTGCCAAATGTATGAAATTCCTTGAGTAATCAATGTATGAAATCCTTGAGTAATCACAGTAAATAAAAAATAGTTCATCTTAGCACTTCCTTTTTAAGTAATTTTGAATGACATCTCAAGATGTATTATTACTATATTTCTCATTTACCAGAAACTTCTTAAAAATATGCTGCTCTGTTTTAAACTTTACCTGATATGTATTAGTTTGTCAGGGCTGAATAACAAAAGACTGACAAAGATCAAGGTGTTGATCTTGAAATTGAACCTGTGGGGTGATGATGTTAATTAGCAGGCCGAATGTATGAAATTCCTTGAGTAATAATAGTAATAACAAAATAGTTCACCTTAGCATTCTATTTTTAAAGGAATTTTGAATGACGTAAAATTCAAAAAATTTTTTTGAATTTTTTCCTCCAAATATGGGTCCTTCTGAGCCTTCTCTCCTTGGCTTGTAGCTGGCCACTTTCTTGTATCTTCATAAGGCCATTTCTCTGTGTACTTGTCTGTGTCTAAATTACCCCTTTTTATAGGGACACCTGTTAGGTTGGATTGTGTCCTGCTATAAAGACCTCATTTGATCATAATTACCTTTTAAAGACCTTATCTCCAAACATGGTCACACTCAGAGGTACTAGGGGTTGGTTTTAACACACAAGTCTGTATCAGTGCCTGGGGATACAAGTCAAGCCTATAGCACCCGCGATCCGGGATGCATCTGTCTGCACATTTTAATGAGAAATACAGCCAACACTGAGTTGGTAAGTTTTTCTATCTTTCTTTCTTTTTTTTTTTCAAAATCCAAGATCAGTAACTTATAAAGAGCTTAGACACATCTGATTTAGCTCTGAAGTTTGAAACTAACATCGAGCCTCTTCTGTATTACGAAATGTCTTTTAAAAAATGATTTGGTTCCTTATTCTTCTGGTAGATTGATGGAAGCTCTATTTGTTTAAAAACAAAAATAAACTGCAAGTCTTGAGAGTGGGTGGTTCAGTAGATTGTTGTCTGTAATGCTCTCAGGATGTGCTCTTTGCCCTTCTCTTTCTCTTCTTTCCTGATCTAAAGATTAACATACAAATTTGTTTATGATTGGGGTAGAAATATTTGAGATTCAGTAGCCTGGGTAACCTGGATAGGGATGTGTAAAACAAACCAGTTTTTTTTTTTATTTTCAAGGAATCTTTTAATGCAAAATATTTTAATTCTAAATAATAGTACACTATTAAGATTTAAGTTTCTGCTATTGCATGCTGAAAAAGGAAAACTTTTACACGTCTCCCTTTCTTTTATGGAATTGTTAGAAATAATAAATGTTTAGCTTAAATTAAGTGGTAAAATACTATTATTATGCATGGTACATGGAGAATATGCTTTATATTAACGTTCATGTGTTGTCTTCTCCAGTGGTTCGCATGCTCAGTAGACCAGTGGTAACGGCAGGTGTTTCTCTTGCAGTGCCCTTGCTGCCAGTTCCCAGCCAGCCGAGACCTGCTGTGGGACCCCAGAGATTCCCAGTGAGTAAGAATACGCCTTCCTTTTCAGAGAGATGAGCGTACATTTACTAAGAAATAATATAGTGAATGCAAGGGGTTCCAGCCAAGTGTAATTTTAAGGACTTGTAAATATTGACAATAATGTCTGCAGTAGAAAATGTTTGTTGAAAGTTTAAGGTCAGTGGATTTTTGAGAGTAGAGTTAATTTCCTTTAATTGTAAAATTGTTGAATCAGAAACACCAGTAGAATGGGTTTTGTCTTCAAGAATATGGATTTTGATTTTATTACTACCTTCTGTTATGGAGGAAAGAGCCCACGTGTGTGCATGAGTGGGCATGGGGTGCATTTGTGCATTTGTAGGTGTGTGTATGAAATTGTAGGGAGTAAGAAAATGAGATTGGTACTTAATTTTTTTTTTATTTATAAATAACTTTATAAATATAAATGTATAATTTTTTTTGGTTTTATATACAATTTGAAATATTTTCATCAAATTGGTTAACATAGCCTTCACAGTATTTTCTTAGTTATTGTGTTAAGACATTTATATTCTGCATTTAGTAAATTTCACATGTACCCTTATAAGATGCACCATAGGTGCACTTGATTTTTAAAAGAACCTCCAAAGTCTTAATGTGCCATTGGTTTATATTTTAAAATGAAGGTTTCCACTTTAAAATCTATTTAAAAGAAAGCACACGTTCCCTTTCCTTCCTGCCCTCTTTGCCCACTGGCCGTCCCCCCCCACCCCGCATTTGTTTGTACATACACAAGCGTTGATACTTTGCTGTGTTTTCATAATTTTATCCATTCTGGTAAAATATTTCAGCTAGAAGAAAAATGTCTCTTAACTAGTTATATTTGTTTAAATGTATATGTTTTTATTCTATTTGAATTTTTGGTTTGATTTGTAGTTTGTTCGTGGTTTTATTGAACTAGTTGAGTATATGTTTTTCAAAAGTGTGGGAAGATGTACCAGACCATAAAATTTTAATGTGATTTTTATAGAAAACAGAGAGTCTTATTTAGGCTTAATCTTTTTTTTCAGGAAATACTCAAATGGCCTGTTAGACTGTTTAACTTGGATACTTCAGGGGATGACATTTATATATACCATTTAGCAGAAAGGTTTAAGTAAAGGGTGTGAGGGTATAATCAGGTGATTATTCAACAATGAAATTATTATTGAATTTAAGGTTCAGAGTGTTTTTTAGAAACTTTGATTTGCACTCAATGAATTATAATTTCTGAAGCTGGTTCTTTTTTATTTCGTTTCCTTATGTTGAAATAATTTTTTCCTTAGATTATGTATCAAGTTCTCAAAATTATTTTTACAGATTTAGGTAATAGTACCAATCCTTATGAGTAGTGTATATTTTAATTTTTGTATTTTTTACTTCTTCTTCTTGTGATTTTTTTATAGTAGGATTATATCATATGCATTTAACTATGTAAGAATTCAGCTCTATACCCAATTGACTAAAGAATAAAAAAAGGTAGACAGTAGACAGAAGTACCACTAGTTTTCTAAATTTTAAAGGATGTATGATACCCTTCTCTCTTTTCCTAAAAGTAAAATTTTTTAAGAAAAAAATGTCAGTTTTATAACTTAGACCTAGTATATCTAGAAATTTTGCTAAGTGATAATGCCTCTAGTTTTTTCATTAAAAATCACAGTACTCATCTCGGCACCTGTAGCTCAAGCGGCTAAGGCACCAGCCACATACACCTGAGCTGGCAGTTTCGAATCCAGCCTGGTGGGCCTGCCCATCAACAATGACAATTGCAACCAAAAAATAGCTGGGCGTTATGGCAGGTGCCTGAGGCGGAGGCGGGAGAATTGTTTGAGCCCAGGAGTTGAAGGTTGCTGTGAGCTGTGATGCCACAGCACTCTTCCCAGGGCGACAGCTTGAGGCTCTGTCTAAAAAAAAAAAACAAAAAAACACACAGAACTCTAGGCAACTTAATATGAAACACCATTTTTCATAGTGTGTAAAATTATTATTAAAAAAATTCAAATCTTAGGCCAAAATTTGGCATTCTAGGCTATTCTTGGTGCAGTAAGACTATTTTTATTTCTTGTTAGTGAATATCATTTAGAGAATTTTAAGAATAATTCCTAAAACAAAGATTTGAATGTCAAAATGATAATATGTTGTAAGAAAATAAAATAAATTCTTATTTTCGATCATTTTGAAAAAATTGCTTTATCTCTCGGCACTTGAGCCACTGGTTCTTTGGCCACATTGGTCTTTGCCCTTAGAATGTTTTGCCCCAGTCACTTGTTTAAGGAATCCCCTGGAGCATTTTGTGATTTAGCCTTCCCTCTGAAGCTGAGATTCGGGGGCTTAGTGCTGAGCCCGAAAGGTTTCTTCTGACTCAAACTTTTATTTTTATTGACTTTCATTTTTTCAAATCAGAATTATGAATCTTTTTTATAGTTATAAAGTTTATCTCGTTGATAGCAGGTCAGAGAGTAAATGTTTTTCATACTCATGTTCACATCAAAATATTAATCTTCTGGGCTCAGCACCATAGCTCAGTGGGTAGGGCAGCAGCCACCTATACCGGGGCTGGTTTGAATATGGCCTGGACCTGCTAAACAACAATGACGATTGCAACAAAAAAATAGCTGGCCGTTGTGGCGGGCACCTGTAGTCCCAGCTACTTGGGAGGCTGAGGCAAGAGAATTGCTTAAGTCCTAGAGTTTGAGGTTGCTATTAGCTATGATGCTACGTCACTCTACCAAGGGCAACATAGTGAGACTCTGTCTCAAAAAATAACAAACAAACAAAAAAGAATCGATCTTCTGAATGTTATGTATCTTAGTTATTTAAGTTGTGACTACACATGTACCACTCACATTTGCAGTGGGCACCCGTTCCTGTGAGTGGTGTGCGGCCTCCATTCTGGCCCCTCATTGGATCTCGTTTTTCTGGTGGCTTCCTGCCACTCACTGGAAGCTTTTGGGTTCATGTCAGGACCTTTGAATACAACTTCACAAAACTTTTTTTTAAAATAAGGAAGTAGAGGTGGGAGGCTGGTTTGTGTACCTTTCTAAGGGTAAGATTCTGTCTCTGTTTTTATTTGAATTTTATTTTCAATTTTAAATGTTCTTTGATTTACAGGTTAATTACTCTAATTGGTTTGTCTTTCTACAAAGGCTCTACCTGATGCTTCTGTCATAAATACAAGGTTGTAGGACTTTTTCTTACCCATAAGTATATTTTCCAGTTATCTGTCCTCAAAGAAATTTGTACTTTTTTAAAGTTTGTCCACTTAAAAGAGTAACACAAAGATGTCAGTTGTTGGAATATTTTAAGGTTGTCAAACTTTGACATTTTGCCAACCTAATTTGTTTTTATTTTCAGCACAGCTGCTGTTTTTAAGTTTATGGATATATCCCCAAACTCATGTTTTAAAGATTTTTACCTCAGGTATTTGCAAACCTATTTAGTCCTTTGATTTTGCATTAGTATGCTGTAGTAAATGATGCTATTTCAGTTAGCCAGTTAAATATCCCGTAATCTGGTTACTAAATCATTTCTTAGTGTTCTTTGTTAAAATTAAAAATGGACTATACTTTTAATTTTAAATTCATCTTCCTAGCAATTACATTATTACTTTGACCTGGCAAATGAGATTTGCATTTGTGTTTATTCTGTAGTTACAGCACATCACAGGTAGTTTGGATTGCTAGGTGGCACTTGGTATCAGGTGGTGGTGATTGACACTTCCTGGATATGTCTTTTATGCCATTTTATGCAAATTGTATTTGATGAGACTGCTGCATCAAATCACATTTCTTTCTGATTACAGCCCTTACAAGATGAGAAACCCAACTTTTTATTCTGCATAGGAAAGAAAATCTTGCTTTTGAATACTTAACTGTTTCTACAACATGCCTGCAATGTCTTGTAATTATTAGCACTTAGGATAAGGAAGAAATGATGAGCATTTTCTCTTACAAGATCTATAAGTAGTAGCAGGCAAATGTGGTGGGAGATCCTTCCAGCTGTCAAATGTTGTCAGGCTTGCAAGGAAAGAATGCAGTTTAAAATGCAGGTGACATAATACCCAACATCCTCCACTTGCTAGTGGGTTTCTGATTAATCATGATTACCATACATTATCATCCCATCAAATTTAATCATATCAATGAATTCCCATCTGCAGTAGTAACAGGAGCAGCTAAACACTGTGGTAACAGCTATTAAAGAAGGCGGTTTATCAGATTCAGTAACCCTTTAACTTGCTGACTGTCAGCATGCATTGCTTGTGTTGGCTAGAGATAGTGCTGGGTGGAAGTCCACATTAATAACTCAACGGACTCATTGAGATCGTATAAAATTGGTTTCTTATAGGGCAACAGTTGGTGCCATTGAGCTACTTTGTAAACACTGCTTTACAAAGTATGCAGCTGACCCTTGAACGGACAGGTTTGACTTGGGCAGGCCAACTAGCGTGTGGGTTCTTCTCAGTGACGCGAGAATGGAAATTACAGTGTCCTAGGAGACCACAAAGGCAGAGTGCCGACTTGTCATGCCTGGGTCCTGCAGGGCCAGGCCTCTGAGTTTACTGAGAGACAACTGTTTAGTTTATTGGCCAGGTAAATCTGTTCACATTGATATGAACACTTTGTGAATATATTATGTATATTTTATATATATACACACACATGTAATTCTCTTCATTAGGTAATGTTGTGTATATGGACTTGAGCCTCAAGTACAGTTTGCCCATCTGCAGATTGACAGTTTAGCTTGTGAAGTGTTGGACAGTAACACAAAGTTTGGAACTCCTCTCTGTTGCCAAGAAAAATCTCTGTGATCTGATTTTGGTGATGTGTCTTGCTAAACACAACAGTTTTTTTTGTTTATTTATTTATTTTCTGAGGCGTCTTTGATGACCCGTAGTTCTCTTTAGGTGCAGTTTTTAAGTAAAGTTTGAAAAAAGCCCTATTGTAAAGCATCAAAAAGCAAATCATCTCAAAGATTAGAATTTCTTCTCTTTTAAAATTTAGTCCTTTTGGTGTATGGGTCTCTGAGTTTTGACTGATTCGGATAGTTACATAGTCACTGGGGTGAAGTCCTGTCCCCCAGAAATCACACATCACTCCTTGTTCGTTTCTTTTTCTGCCCACCACCTGGCAACTACCACACGTTTTCCTTTCCTATAACTTGTTAACTAAGGGAAATCGTACAACACGTTTCATTTGGAGTCTAGCTTCTTTCTTGTAGCATAACTCATCTGAGAATTACCCATTTTGTCTCACCAGTGGGCGTATGTCCTTTTTTATTGCAAGGTAGCGTTCCCCAGTATGGAGGAAGCACAGTTGGTTACCCATTCACTGAGTGGACATTTGGATTATTTCCAGTCTTTGCTGTAAACATTTGTGTGCATGTTTTTTTGTGAACATAAGTTTTCAGTAAATGCCCGGGAGTGGGATTGTGGGTCATTTGGTAAGTACATCGCTGATTAGAATTTTAAGGCAAATTGCATGTTTTCAGTTGATATACCTAATACTACTGCTTCGCCTTTTTAATGGTTTCATTTTTATGTTGCTTTTAAATTAGCATTTATTGTTGAAGATCAGTGGTAAATTAAAAAAAAAGTAAGTAATAACTTGTTTCCAGATTTTGCTCAGAACTTGTGTTCATCAGCTTGTGGAGCAAAGGAATCATTAATGTCTCCATTTTACAGAAGGGAAGGTCTGAGTCTTAGAAAGACTAAATTGGTTAAGTTCACACCACTGGGTGCAGGATGTAGAATTAGAACCATGGTAGTCTGTGTCTTAATTTTTATATGGTACCTTCTTCCTTAAATATTAAATTGCACTTCAGTAAACTGAATATAAAGGATGGAATCCACTAAGTTGAACCAGAACATACGATTGTAATCCTCGCTGGGGACTAAAGGGGAATTCACTTTGGCAGGGCCAGCCACTGGGTGGGTGTGAGGGTGTGGGGTGGTGGTGTGGTTCAGGAATAGAGTTTTTCATTTTATGCAGTCAGGTAAATAATCTTTTGTAGGTTTAGCAAAAGCAGTATTTTGTACTAGAGAAATTTTTTTTTTAGCTTGTGAGTGCTCTTATTTCACTGCTTGAACCAGTAATGTTATTTTACTGTATTTAAATTTTTGGTGTAGTTTCCCCTCTAATGTGACACTGAGTTTTTGGCACAAGGTGTATGCTTCTTTAAAATGTTTAGAATGCATCTATATAAAAATGCTTTCTAGGAACATGGATATAGGTGCTTAAGCAAGGCACAGCCTGAAGGGGGAAAAAAAATCTGTGGAGAATACTGAAATAAGGGGATTAGCACACTGTGCTACAGGCCTTCAGTTTTAATCATGTCAGGGGTCACTAGTGGTCTTTATTCTTTGCATTTAACTCATTTAATCAGAATTAACTGAGAGGTATTTTAAAGTGTCAACTGATTTCTTATATGGTTCTTTTCATTTTAAGTGAGATTAGTAAAGGAAACCATGTTGTATGGGAAGGTTGTAATTTATTGAAAGATTCATGAAGTTTCAATGACATCGTTAAGGGTATTTAATTAGTCTTATTAAAATATACTGACTGACCCTTTTAGGAAAGCTGATAAGTCACATAATAGCTGTTAGAGCCTTTTTATTCTTGGCTTTATATGATTAACTTTGTACTAAGCAATTTATGCATAGTTTTTCTTTTTTTTTTGTAACTGAAGTTATCAGTTCTTCCTGAATAGGGATTAATGTAGATAATATCATGTAATTAACAAGAGATGCAAAAAAGTGAAAGTACAATTGATATACGAATTATGAGAGAATGATAATTTCTCACCTTGGATTTTTAAAAGGATACAAAGAAAAGAAAAATAGAGCGATTACTTGAAAGGATTAAAGTAGTCTTTGCTTTCAAAACGTAGAATTAGTACTAAAAGTTCTCTTAAGTGAGGTATTCTTAATCACTAATAGTTTTAAAATAATTCTTCATTTGGTACAGGGAATTGGTAGTTTATTATCTTTTATTCCCAAGAGATGTTAGAAGTTAATAAAAGAATGATCACGTCCCGAGAACCTCTTGTGTGGTGAGTGTCAGGCTTTGGAGCCATGTCTTACATGGCGTCACCTGAAGACCAGTGTGTCTCAGCAGGAGCAGCGGGTTGTGGTGAACAGAACAGTGTGCAAGCCAGAGTCTGAAAACGTGGCCTTGTCCTTAGTTGTTTTCATGGTGGTGTGACCTTGATCAGTTCACTAGTGACTCTGCAAACCAGAACTTCTTTATCCCATAAAGGGAAAATGATTTGTCTACCTGTTTGTTGGAACTGTATTTATTTTAGATCCAATATTGTGCTTGGTTTGTGGGAGGCTTCATATAACAGAAAAATCAGTTAACAGTGACTAAAAACCCACTTTTTTCATAAAAATGAGAAGGTTCTGACTGGAATGGCAGCACTCTGATGTAATCAGGGACCCATATTTCTTTTCTATCCATCACTGGAAAGCACTGGTATACCAGGTGGAAAGAAAAAGGGCAGAGGGCGCAGGCTGGCTGAGGCGGCTCCAGTGAGCCCCGAGGCCTGTCCCACAGCGGATGACTGCTCCTATTGGCCAGAACTTCCCTTGTTATGTGACCACTGTTGTTAATATGCAGATTTTAGCTGGGCACAGTGTTGTCCTGAATATAATTAGGGCTCTGTTACCAAGGAGGAAGTGAGAATTTATATTCCGTAAGTAATGGGCAGTGTTTTCCATGTAGCTAAAATGTATGCCAGAATTGTGTAATTAGAGAAAAGGGGGCAAGTGGTGCCGTGAGTTTCGTGAGGCCCATTTGTTGCATTTCTCTTCTATTAAAAAAAAAAAAGATTGATGATAATAATAATAAGTACCTTTTGGGATCTTAGAACTTTAAAGTTTTAAAGTGTACGTACACTTTCAAGTTCCATTACCTGATAAAAGAGATGAGTCAGTGAAAGCAGCAACCTGCCTGAGTGTCGCCGCCCCTGGGTCCCGTGCCCTTTGTCTGACATTGTCAACAGGTGATCTGGTGTATTTCAGGGGTTACTCACTGAACTTCTTTCTAGATAGTATCTTGCATTACCTACCTTTTTTCTAATTTCTGCCACCACTTAGCTAATGTGCGAGCGCTTGTCATCTTGGGATACGAACTGTTCTGACTTTTTTCCAGATGAGGTTTGGTTTATTTTTCCTTAGAGTGGTCTCTTCCCCTCTACAGCCCCCTCCTCAGTGATGGGTGTGTTTTAGCTTCTTTTGGCCCTGTGGATTTCATGTCATGGTCTTTTTTTTTTTTTTTTTGATACAGACCCACAGGCTGTCACCCTGGGTAGAGTGCTGTGGCATCACAGCTCACAGCAACCTCCAACTCCTGGGCTCAAGCGAGTCTCCCGCCTCCGCCTCCCAAGTAGCTGGGACTACAGGCGCCCGCCACAAGGCCTGGCCATTTTTTGGTTGCAGCCTGTCATTGTTGTTTGGCGGGCCTGGGTTGGATTCGAACCCGCCAGCTCAGGTGTACGTGGCTGGTGCCTTAGCACAT
>CAUYON010153334.1:0-13927 GCA_963573935.1 Arctocebus calabarensis | reverse complement strand
TTATATAGTGATCAAGGAAATGCCATGAAGGATATCTGTAACAGTATGATCAAAATATTTCTGAATGTATATGAATCGTGCCCTGTGATTGCACCAATGTACATAATTATGATTCAATAAAATTATTAAAAAAAAATGTTTGGGTTAAAATATTTGTACATTTTAACATTTTATAAACAGAAGAATTGAGAATATCCTTCAGTTAACAATAGTTGTCTCAAAATTACTAGGCACCTCAGCATTTATAGAGAGTATTTTGTTAGTTAAAAATGATATGATCTTAGAGAAGAATCATCGAAGAAGTCAAGAAGTTCAATTTTATGAAAAAACTAAAAAAGACAAATGAAAAATAGCAATTTTCAGATAAATAACAGTATCACAGTAATAAAAACAGGCTAACAATATTCTTTCAGTACATAAATACATACCAAAAATTATTATTCCACTTATGGTTTGGGGTCTTTTTTAATAGTCAGATAGCAAGTAGCTCATTTGGGTTTGGTTTTGTTTTATTTAGCTTTAATGTGTATGAAACTATTTAATTGTTTTAAATGAAAGGTTTTCATTTTGGGACATAGTTTTGGAATAGAATTATTTTTTAGTTTGAGACCAGAAAAACAGCATATTAGAAAGACAAATATCACATTCTCACTTTATATTATAATAAAATGTGATAAAATCAGAGATTTTATCCAGTTTAAAAGTTTTCCTCATTTCAAAAGATAAAAGAAATCTAGACACATAGGCAAACCCTGAAGAAGTGTGAGAAATACAACATCACTCCTTGATTCTTCCTGACACATTAGGATGTAAACTGGTCCAGGTTTAACACACAGAATAGCTAAATGACACGTGGGAGTCATTACTTACAAAAGGGGGACAATTTTGATCATAAAGCATCTTCATTTAATATTTTCATAATTACATAACTATCTTTGACATTTTCCAACAGGACATACTCCAGAAATCTTTTAATTCTATAGTTTTTACCATAAGCAACCCAGACAGATCAGATCCATTCTGAAGGCATTCCATAGATCATGACTCTGTTATCTCTTTCCCCTAATACCTAGTATCTGATTACCACCTTTGTCTTCTCTTTCTCTCTCTCCCCCTTGATCTCCTCTTTCACTCACAGATATTAGAGCTGCCAACCTTTACCTCCCCACAGATATTAGAACTTTAAAGCCCCCATACTAACATAATAAAACTAGTACATAAATATTTCAAAAACTTACATAATTTTAATTATTTTGAACATCACCTTTCACTCTAAAAACTGTCTGGATTTGGCCAAGATGATGAATCATATAAACAGCCTAGCTACTACATGAGAAGTTGTGGTTTCTGATGTCCAGTTCTGATTTTGCCAAGCTTGTATGAATGACATCATTTCTTTTCATCTATGTAATACCATGTATATCTGCAATTAAGAAAAACACTCAAAGTTGTAGGTGGTGCCTGGACCCTGGTATTTCTGTCAGTCTCCCATTGATCTGATTAACCAAGCATATAAGTTAGCTTGCTTTTCTACTCATATATGCTGTTCTATAAGAACAAAGCTAACAATTTCTAAAACAAGTAGATCATATTTCAAAGGCCTTAAAATTTAATGTAAGCTTTTCAAAAATCCTGCTTGAGCTAAAATATTTTTCAAGTCTACCAAGAACACAACTACATTGCATTATCCCTGCCAGAGAACAAAAACACACAAAAATACATCTGGGAAAGAGAAGAAATCACTACATGTCTTCCAATTAACAGAGTTTTTGAGCTCTCCTCTTAGTTTTTGACAATAATCTCATAGCCCTGATTATTTATTCATCATTTAATGGATAAAATACCATATGTATGTTTATGGCATCATTCTAATACATACAGTATGTCTGTATTCCTTTTCCCAAAATATTAAAATATATAATACAACATAACACAAATTTTTAAAAACTATAAAACATTTTCACCATGGTACCAATAATATAAACTAAACAGCTTTTATAACAGAAGGGACTGGCCCACAATATTTCAAAGCTGGAAGTTTATCACTGGCATTTCCCCACTTCTGTTCCTTCTGTCCTCTGCCAGCTCCTGTGTCTCCTCTTCCCCAGCCCCCGGTATCAGTGCCCTCATTCTGTCTATGCCAATAGTGACCCTAATTCAATCCTCTCAGCTCAGACTTACCTTACACAGAAAAATCCTGGAGACTATTTCCCTTTTCTCTTTTCCTGAGCCCCATCAAAATGTCCATAACTAGAAGAAAGCAATGTAATTAAACTAAGGCACGTTAGACTCTGAATAATTGATTAAAAGACTACTTAACCTTCCCTGGGATATTTTTCTTTTAAAAGAGGACACTGTAATCTATGTGAATCTATAATAGGCAGAAATTCAAATAGTTTAAAACAGTAAAGGAAAATATATAAGCTTCATTCAGGGAGGTATGTTTTCATAGACAGGCCTTCAGAGGGTCCCTTAAATTATTCCTGTTGTGGCCACATACTCAACGTCCTCTCCTAACAAGGAGAATAAAGCATTGAGTGAAATGCCCTTTTCCAGTTTTATAAGCAAGCAGCAAAGTACTCTCAAAGGAAGGCATTTGACTTTGAAACAGACTTCAGAAGTCAAAGAATGGTTTATTACTCCTCTGGGTGAACTGAGAAATACTAATGCTTCTTTTAACTCAGAGACAAATTCCTAAGAGCCATTCTTCAACACCAAATATCACTATGACTTGCCCTTTGTCATGTGGAAGTGACCCTACAGGTCCCCTTTTTAGATTAGTTACATGTGTTCTAACTTTTAATTGGAGGATGGGAATGAGCACCACACATGCATATATATAACCAGAAATATATATATATATATAAAATCACATAAGCATACCAAAAATACACATATACCATATATGACCCCACATTGCAAAAAATGAAAATGAAACTACAAGGGGAAAATCTATATAACCTTAATCCTAGAGTTCCTCCTTAGAAGGCAGGATGTATGTGCACACACACACACCCTCAAATGATAGCAGAAATCCAACTCCTCAAACAGTATGTACATAGTCCTCTTAAAATTTAGTTATATATTATCTAAACTTTTAGAATGACATTCATGATTAAAATGCTGACATGTCACTGTTGTTGATAAAATAAGGTAAAAGTAATTATAACTACCCTCTTGTTTTGACAGTATACTTTTCTTCCGTTTTAGCTCAGGAATAACACGCAGAGAGAAGGAACTGTTTACACTGTGCCACAGTTTGACTGACATAAACTAAAGCTGATCCTCTACTCTAATTGTATATTTTGCCCACCAGGCACACACGTGCACACACACATAAACACACACACACACCCAAGTGACCATGCATACCTCTCTGGTCATTTTTACAATTGTAAAAATCAACAATTTAACCCTGGTTTATCAGTCAACTACATTAATATATTAGAGTTTTGAGCATCTTTTCACAGAAATATCAGCCTATACTTCACCTCTGGTAAATGTTTTCACATTAAATTACATGCTTATCCCTTGGTGAACTTTTTCAATGCATCAAAATATTACATTTTATCTTAATTTTCAAAATTTACTACACAGGAAAGCCATCTTTGTCATGGCATTTATACCCTAAGCAAACAAAAAAAATCCATTTTTTTCTTGAAGCTCAAAAAATACCTCTTCTCAGCTAAGTAAACTTTCTACACCTTGACCTTAGAGCACTATTACTTTAAGACCTATCATATGCAAAATGGCTGATAGTTTTCCATTCAAAGGTGCATATTGAATAGGATGTTTCAGGGTAATACAGCATACTGAACAAATGCATTCAATTTGGCTTTAAAAAAAAAAGGAATGAACCAAAAAGACTAGGAGAAATAGAAAAAAAAACAATGGCAACTATATTTGAAAAGATGGAAAGCAGGTGAACAAGTAGTAATTGAATTACTAGACTCAATAAAATGGGACAGTGAGGAAGGTCAAGTACTAGTTACACAACAGATCCCCCAAATGCTCAGCAACAGGCAGTACCAATTTTCTACGGAGAATTAAAGGTAAGTAGATAGAAACATAAAATAAGGAAAGTAAAGCTATTTGAGAAGTCGTTAGATACCTAGATGTTTGCCCCTACTTCACTTTACTTACATTATTAAAATCTTGTTTAAGTCTAAGCATTTTTACATTGAGCTGGAACAAATTGATTCATCTCCCAATAAGTAATAACTTTAAAGAATTCTTTCTTTGCCTACTCCTCAGTAATATCCTTCTCTCCTGGAGACCACTAGATACCAAAATTTTTATTCCAAACTCTTTAGTACAGATTGCTTCTTGTTTACAACCTGATAAAGTACAAAACCTGCTCGAACCCATTTAGAACCCCAAAGCTTCATTATAAAACTCTTAAGAATTAGAAATCTGCAATTCATTAGGAACATGCTCAGATTCAGGGTTTCATTAAGAAGTTGCCTCAATGGTATGAAATAGTTGAAAAGAATCATCTGAATGCCTTTATGTTTCTAAAAATAAACAAGAAACTCTCTCAATATTCTTAAGATACAGAAAATCAAAAGGAGCCTAGGTCCTGGGTTCTTTAGTACTCATCATCATAAAACTTTGTATACATCAGCCAAACTTCTCAAATAGAGAGAATTGTGTTTTTAAATCACAAGTCATTCCAGGAGGAAACATTGAAGTATAAATTTCCATCAGATACTGGTCAAGTAATTTCACTCCAAATGATAATTTATGTTGATAGTTCCATATTAAAAATCATGCTGAAAGCCTGAAACTTCCTCTCCTTGAAAACATATAATTAGTCATTGGAAACAACTCTAAAAAATGATTTCTTACCACCAGAATTGTTGTCACTGTCTGTTCTGAAAGAAAAACTCAGCCTTTATCAAGCTAATTATCTTAATTAAGTCTATAGGGTAATTACTTTAAGATGGACAAAGTGGTATCTTTACACATCATTCCAAAAGAATAAACTGATAATATTTTTAGTACATCTTCAAACTCCATGACAGCTTTTTTCATAGCAGATGTTAACCAGGTGTCCAGAATAGTTATTTAAAAATCACTCTTCACCTGTTTTTCCTCTCACTTAGGAACGGTTAAGAATGATTTCCCTGAATATTTTCTTGTTATATCTCTTGGGTCTGTCATTAGCATTTGACCAAAAGGGGAGAGACTATCAAAAATAAAAATGTATAATGCTGATAAAGATCCTATATACTATCACTTTGGTAAAACAAATTATATACAGTTAAAATCTAGGTTTTCCTCATGCTACAATCTTCCAAGTCAGTCTTTAAAGAGATTAAATGTCTGTGTTCAAGAATACTCTAAAAATCCACGTTTAAACATTATTATTTAGTAATGGAATTGATTTAAAAAGGAAAACAGCAATAAGTAAGTGTCCTACTCTCTGAAAATAGCATCATTTTGTTTTCATGGTAACAGGCCTCTCAAGCCTTAGTCTCTGTTGATGACAGTTCTAACAGCTCAGCATTGAATGTACTTATTTTGCAAAATCATCCAAATTTTAAAAGAAAAATTTTAAGTAGCCCAAATAGGTAAGCCAACTCACAAAGCTACACAGGCATGTACAGTAGAACCTCCATAGTTGACCACCTTGCTACAATGACCATTGCAAAGTTGACCTAATTTTCACAGACTAGACACACACCACATGCACATATCAGTATAGTAGGCTTAGATCCTTATGTTGTCCACCTCCATATGTTGACCAGTTCCTTAAATCCCTTTGGTGGTCAACTTACAGAGTTTCTACTGTAGTTTATAATTCGGTATTCACGAGGAGGCAATGCTACTTAAAATCAGACATTGGCCAATAGAGCATAATTGTTTTATGTAGACAATGTGGTAAATTAGTAACCTCCACTTTAAATTTTTTCATTCTGAGGTCATTTTCTTTCCTTCCTGTAAGGTATAGAACCTTGAGAGAACTAATTGACAATATTCTCATATCCTGTAAAAGGGAAAACAAGTCGACCATACATGGTAACATCTCAAAGCAGAAGACTTTATAAACAATTTCATCAACTCCTAAGAAAATTTGTTTCTTTAGACAAGTTCCATGAGGAAAAAAAAATATGCCTTGCAGCAAATTTAGAAAGATTCTGATAAAAAACACATAATCAATCTATATTACTTACCTTTTCCTGTCTTCTAGAAACAAAAGCATTGCCCTCAAATCATAATACTATACTCTCAATTCTTTGTTAGTATATAACCCCTGTATTCCTCCTTTATTATTTTGTCTTTACTCTAATTTACATTCTTTTAAATTTTTAAGACCAAGTCCAAGTAAGTAATGACTAATCCAAATAGTTTTCTAAATCCTCCCGCCCTTGTGATTACTTCTTACTTCTCACATATGACTGTCTTCATTGGGCACCAAAAGAATTCTAGAATCAGAATATTTCTTTGTGATGTAACAGATGATAATTGAATGTTACTAACACATTGCCTATATCAAGGGGAGTTCTATTCCAAACAAAACAGAAGTATAAGCACAGGCTAAACTCATCAAACCTGACCACAGAAAATAGTAAAATAATTTATGGAAGAAATACTCTACCTTTAACATGAAAGATTTAAAAGAACCAATAAAAATTGACTGAAGCATTAACATTCCCTATTTTCACCATTTCTTAAAGTATTTAATGTCATGTAACAATAGAAAACCACAGTTCTCCATGGATAACGGTGACTGATTACAAGACCGAGTATTAAATAACATCAAAAGACTTGATCATTCTCAGTGCTAAATTCAAATGCAACATCAAAGGCCAAGAGGCATTACACAGTATCAGACCTAAAGAACTGAAATAACATTGCAGCCATCTCTAACTGGTTTAAATTTATGAGTTAGTTCAGCTTGACTGGGATAAGTGGCAAATGAAATAAATAAACACACACATTGTGATGTCTTCAAAATGGACACTTTGGTATTGGTCACTCTTTTCTCTTTCCTGCCTCATTACTGTAAGCCAGTGTTCTTCAATCAGGGTTGATTTTACCCCCTGTGGGCATTTGAAAATGCCTGGAGATTTTTTTGGATGTCCAACTAGAAGTAGTGCTTCTAGTCTATAATGGGTAGAGGCCAGAAATGATGCCAAACACTGCAATGCACAGAACAGGCCCCTGACAACAAAGAACTATCTCACCCAAAATGACAATACTGTGCAGGTTGAAATCCTGTTACGTGTACAAGGACCAACACCCAAAAGCTCCTACTAATGTGCTATGCCTCGGGCTATAGTAAGGAAGGAGAAAGAAGACTCAGGCTGACACATAAACTGCTTTTTTATTTTTGTTTGTAGAGACACAGTCTCACTTTATCGCCCTCGGTGAGTGCCATGGCATCACACAGCTCACAGCAACCTCCAACTCCTGGGCTTAGGTGATTCTGTTGCCTCAGCCTCCCGAGTGACTGGGACTCCAGGCACCCGCCACAACGCCCAGCTATTTTTTTGTTTTGCAGTTTGGCTGGGGCCGGGTTTGAACTCGCCACCCTCACTATATGGGGCTGGTGCCCTACTCTCTGAGCCATAGGCACTGCCCGACACACACACTGCTTTAATGGTCAATTTAACCTTGGAATTTATTCTATTTTGGCACTTAAAAGCCATACTCATTAAGCTCTCATTCTGGTCACATCCTTTCATTCGAGAATCATTACAGCATTCCAGACCAATGCCGGAAAATATTTCTGTATAATTAAAACTAAGTATAATTTTTAATAAAAGACTTCAGGGTTGTGTGTCTATTTGGAACAAGAACTCAAAGAGAAGCTAAATAAAATAAATAGTATCAATCACTAGTTCTTCAATGTCTTCAATTTAAATCATTTAACTTTTACTCCCCAAATGAAACTGATGTTCACTGATAATTTTCATGTTTTTGTTATAGTTTTGGCAGTTCTTTGAAACTCTGTTTTTGTTATAGTTCTGGTAGCTCTTTTTAACTCTGATCATGAAGACATAAGCCTCAAAAATGCATATGAAGTATCCTCACTATATTAAAAAATCACATAGTATCATAATACAAATGGCGGAAAACAAAGTTCTCTGATCAGATGCTTTCTGTGAAATATGAAATAGCTAAACCAACCTTAAGCTATGCCTCAAATTTATATGCTTCCAAGCTATCCAAATACAAAATAAGCACTAACAAATGGGCAACCTTGTTCATCACAGGACCAATAAATCAAAATCACCAAGGCAAGTTAACTACATTTTCAGTGAGTACAGATTTATCATCAAAGGACTGATAATCATGCAACCACTAGAAAAAGTAAAGTGTTTTCCCTGACGTTGGTCATAATTCAACAACAATGTTGACATGTAACTTTTCACTATTTTATCCCTTTAAACACACTTTTGAAATAGATTTTGGGATCTTTGGACTTTTGAAAGACTATGCATATGTTCATCTGGTGATGTCTTTTTTTGACACTAGAATTTAGTCTATAAACTATAAACACCTGATACCTAAAGAATCAGGCAGTAGATAAGAAAACTGAAGAAAAGCAGAACTCAAATGTCTTAAATTTTCTGAAAATGCGAAATTGGCTGGAAATTTGAGTTAGTCCAAATGCAGAAATTTTCAAGTTTTCACCTTTTCAGCAATTACTCTATCTTTTAAACCTGACAATTTATTTTAATTGAATCCCCTATCCTAAACTGGTAATAAAGCAAAAAGGAACATCATCAAGGTTAAAATAAAGTCAAGGCTTCTATTCTGTAAGTAGTTTTATTTAGATCTGCACAAGTGGAGAAAGGCCGGACTGCCACAAATGTTTCCAAGAAGGGAAAAATGGTTAAGAGATGCTGGTATATTTCCAGGATTTTCAGAGATTAATAGAAAAGATAACAAATCCCTTAAAGAACCCAAAATAGAAGAAATAAATTGTTGCAATTATGGGCAAGAAGTCGAGATATTATTTACCAACTTATCCCTTGGCTCACAAGTTTAGAATGACTATAGAAATAATAATAAAATATTTTTTAAATATTTAAATAGAGATATTTTTCAGATTTAAGACAAAAGGCTAAGTATCCACAGGACAAAATGTTGAAAAGTTTGTACTGTTTGAAGAATTGTATAGAAAACTGAAAGCCTGAATTGGAATGCTGCCTAAGATCCTTCCTGGAGTGTAACTTCAGGCTGGCTATGTAATCACTCAAAGCATCTAATTTTTGTTCTTGTTCTTGCTAGTTTGTTTTAAGTTTATACATTACAAACTCTATCATCTGGAAGGATTATATGGGCTAAAGTATGTATAGTGAAAGTTATGCAAGAAAGTTCATGGCATTGGTTAATCTCCCTGAAAGAGTAAATTACGGGGGGAGGGAGGGAGTCTATGTCAGAAGGCAAAGGGCAGAGGCACACCTTGCTGGCCATGGAAGACAGTCCAGAGAGCAACCACGTGGAGCTCTTCTGACTGCTTGGTGGGAAATGAGGCTGTTGAAAAACTTAAAGTTCTAAAAATAATTAACAGCTAATATGCTAGACCAGTGTTTTTCAACCTTTTTTATCTCATGGAACACTTGAACCTATAGTTAAATGTGCATGACACACCCAAATTATTTTGATCAAAAACAAAAGATATATTTACTGTGCCAAGAACTTCTTTCAAAAATAATTTAATTACTGATCTTCAAAAATTTTTGCGGCGCAATGGCTGAAAATCACTGTGGTAGACCCAAAAATCCAGTTGAGGTGGCTCTATCATCTATTAACATTCTCATTCTACAGCTGTAGGAACCAAAAGTCAAAGAAATAAAGAGTTTTCCCAGGTTGCAGGCAGCAAAGCGAAGAAGGCGTAGAGCCTAGAGGTACACTAGAACCAAAGCAAGCTCAAGAGGAGGCAATAATGCTCAGAGAATGGGTTCTGTCCATAATGGTCCTGGATGCCAGGTTAGCAGTGAAACACAAAAATCATTTTCATAAGAGATTAAGTTATCAAATCTTCCTTTATTCCACTGCAAACATACATAGTAATGGAGAAGGATAAAAAAAATCCAGAAACATTTACAGATAGTGAAGAGCTAAGTAGAAGATAAAGGCCAATTTCAAATAAATAGGAAAGAACAAATCATAAAATAAATATAACTGGGATAATAACCGCCCACTTGAGAAAGAAGAAATACTACCTGATCCCACAACACACACAAAATAAACTCCAGAAGAAATAAAATTTCACATAGAAAAATCCAATAGCATATCTTAAAAGTTAGAATATGTTTATCTTGGCATTATTCTGAGCATGACCAGAAATCCAAAAATCACACAAGAAAATATTTAAGAGCTTTTAAATGTAAAATTATAACTTTTGTTCATGAAATATACCATGAACAAAGTTAAAAGAAATAAAAATTGAGACAAATATTTGCAGTACATCTTATAAAGGGTTAATATCTTTAATCAACATAGAGTACTCATAAATCAATTTAAAAACATGAATACTACAGTTTTTAAAAAATCAAAAGATATACAGAGAAAATTCATTAAAAATGCAAATGGCCAGTAAGTAAAAGAAATGATGCTTGATCTCACTGATGATCAAAAGAAAACAATTAAAACAGCAGTCTGATGCTTTTCACCTTTCAAAAATTAATAGGATTGTTGGCCAAGCACAGTGGCTCATGCCTGTAATCCTAGCACACTCCAGGAGGCCAAGGCAGGTGGATTGCTTGAGCTCATGAGTTCAACACCAGCCTGAGCAAAAGTGAGACCCAGTCTCTAAAAACTAGAAAAACTGAGGCAAGAGAATCTGTTGAGCCCAAGTTGGAGTTTGCTGTGAGCTATAACACCATGGCACTCTACCCAGGGCAACAGCTTAAGACTCTGTCTCAAAAAAAGAAAAAAAAAATTACTAGGATTGTTAGTGCCCTGTGCCAGGGAATGGGGTTGGGACTCGCTTCATTGATAATAAAAGCATAAATTGGTACAATTGCTGTGAAAGGAAATCTGACAATCTGCATCAAATTCAAAATATAAATGCCTTCAAATATTGCAATTCTCCTGCTAGGAATGTTTCTAAGGAACAAACCTAACAAGATTCACTGAGTTGTATTCAAAAGATATTCATGGAAAAACAATGACATCTTACAAATACCATAAATGTCTCTCAATTTGTTGGTGAAATTATGGTGTTTCTATACTATACAATGTTATTATTTATTTAGAAAAGTAAAGAAGATCCATACTTAGAAAGCTGTTCATAACATATTGTTGCTTAATTAAAGCAGGTTAGAGAATAATTTATAGAATAATACAATTTATGTAATTACATGCATTTTTTAAGTCTGAAAATAATCAAAGGAAAATAGCTTTGATAAATATAAACCAAGGTTAATGTGGTATGAATGGTTGAATTGTGAATATTTTTCCTTCCTTTTGTTTCAATATTCCCTGATTTTTCTTTAATTAACAGTTTTGCCCTTATAATAATTTGAACTTCTTAAAATCAAAGAATTTAGATTATAATAGTCATCTTTTTAATACTTATAAATATTAATTACAAAAAAAACCCAAATTGCTTTTATACAAGAATACAGAGGAGTTTTTGCAGTTACACTAAAATAAACCAATACTCCTAGTATTATTTTTTCATATTTAAGATAATTGACTAGTTGATTCTAAAATCTAAAATCACAAGATACAGCTAATATAAATACTTGACCCAGCCCTCATAATTTTAGCCTTTCCAAAGTAAAATTTTAAGTTTCTTCCCAGGTCAACTTGTTTTTAAAATGTATCATGGGTGGGCTCAGCGCCTGTGGCTCAACAGGCTAAGGCGCCAGCCACGTACACCTAAGCTGGCGGGTTCAAATCCAGCCCGGGCCCACCAAACAACAATGACGGCTGCAACCAAAAAATGGCCATGCATTGTGGCAGGCGCCTGTTGTCCCAGCTACTTGGAAGGCGGAGGCAGGAGACTTGCTTGAGCCCAGGAATTAGAGGTTACTGTGAGCTGGGAGGCCACGGCACTCTATCCAGGGTAACAGCTTGAGGCTCTGTCTCAAAAAAAAAAAATGTATCGTGGGTGACTCAATTGGTGTCCAACAAATGCTGTTGATTGGCTGACTCATTTTCTAGCAATGTAGAAAAATGTCATGGTGTCTATTGACACACTAAAGCCCAATGAAAAATTAATTATTTAGGGTGAATGGTAACTACAGAAACATTAAGGAAAATAAAAGATTTTGAAATTGATCAAGAATTTTGGGTAAAGGTAGAAAATAATAGGTTTTCCTGTTTATACATGATAATTGGACACCTCAGCAATTAATTTTTAAAGTTTCCAATCATGTTTTGGAAGCACTCAGTCTCAAAACAAGGTTGTTATTTTAGTCTTCACACTCATTGTGCCTTTCTCCAGAAAAGCTGCCAAACCCAGCACCAACTGGTCCCTTGAGAACAAGACTGACTAACAGCAGATATTTCTTTTTGAACTATTAATAGATATTTAAAAGATAGAGTTGAACTAATCTAAACACCTGTTAAATTGGAATAAGGAATTACCTCCAAGAGGTAATTGAATTGCATAGTCACAATTTATTTCCATTTTCTTCCCCATAATTGCTTATCTTTTTGAAGGGTTATGGCTTTTCTTAAATATTAATTATAAGTAGGTAAACACACATTTCTTAAATATGTCTCCTGCTGGTCCATAAAGCATTATTGAAACCTGAATAAAAATAGACACAGTAGCATAGTTTGTATTACAGAAGCCTCATTTCCTTACCTACCTTCATAGACCCAGTCCATGATATGAATGAAATTTACAGGGATTCAAGTTAGTAGAGAGAAAAAAGTAAAAGAACACGATTACTAGATTTCTCCTGAGAATATAAATGAGTCCAACTTCCCTGTAGCACAACACATATCAACATTTTTTAAAATCTTTATGCTTTTTAACCCCGTAATTCCACAGAACTATTTATGTTCAACTAAATTTGTACAACATAATTTGAGTCACAATAGAGGCATTCACTTGCCAGATCTTTTCTAACTTTAATCAGGTGATACGCTAAACCATACAGTCAATAGTCCAGAAACAACATTAGAGCCACAGTAGACATGAGCAATCCTTTCTGCTGATGATTTCCAATCATTCACAACTAGGTCCCCAAGCGTTATTTGGAAAGGTTGGTGAGTGTTTGGTAGACCTAGTGAGTAGGCCTGGGATGCTACGTGCCTGCAACACCTGGATTATTTCCACATGACAAAGAATTGTTCTGCCTAAAGTATAAGTAGTAAAAACTGATGCTCTGCCCAGATCCCCTCTTCAAGGCCAGCACACTTACTCCCAGTTTCTGGGACTATAGTTTGCCTACAGATCATTACCTATGTCCTTCAGTAGGCATTGCCACAGAGATCTGCCTTGCCCAAGATTTTTCCCTCTCCCAAGAAGTACCCAGGGCCATGTCTGTAACAGGAAACAAAGTCCTGACTCCTTTTCTTCCACTAGGGACAATTATCCAAGGCTTTACTAGTCCTATAGCTCCTTGTAGAGCAATAAGAGGCTGTAAGGGGCCTCAGCTGGTATCCTATCGCAGGTCAGCTTCTCCTTCTGCCCAATTCGGCCTTCCCAACTTCATTACAAGAGTATCTCCTGTGAATATGCACCAGTAAAACTCCCACACTTAATACTCTCTCTCAGAGCATTATTCCATGAAATCCAATATATTGCTCAAAATAAAAATACTGATTCTCAGGATCTATCATTTATCAATATAGTGAAGTCTTAAGACTTTTTGACATTCTCTTTCTGCTTTCTCTTCCTTGGGTACTTAAGATTTCCCACAATAGGTATTATAATATCATTTTTCTTTCTCTTACAGTTCTCCCAATATTTTCATTTTATACAATAACAGATACCAAAAACAAAAAA